>JBBPLQ010000004.1:0-214537 GCA_038089855.1 Royoungia palumana | reverse complement strand
TCGAAGGAAGATGCATTCGTCTCATTGCACTTCGAAGGTAGAAGGATGCATTCAGTGTTCCTCGTCGACGAGATCCTCCAACTCATATTCGAATTTGTTTTGGAAGATGGCAAGCCGTCATTGTGCTGTGCTGCGAGAACTTCGAAAAGTTGGAAGGATCCTGCCCTAGACCGCATTTGGAGACGACTTCCATCAGTTGTCCCGCTACTGTCACTTCTACCGGGTTTCTCAATGGAGGGCGGCGACATCGTGCGTCTCCATCCAGGTCCACACTAGGTCGACACTTATCGAGCTTACTGCAGCGGCTTGGTTCTACCACAGAAGGAGTGGCATTTACAGCTTTCCAATCTTATGCAATTCGTGTCAAGCATATCGTACATCGCCATCGTATACTCACCGACTCGGAAAGTATTCTTACGCCCTTGTTCCAGCAAATGTATAGCCTCGAGTCTGCTCGCATCAAGGGTAGGGCATCTGGAGACGTCGCCTTACGTATGAGCTTGGCTCCTCGCCTTCGGGCTCTCGCGTTGCACGCTGGGTATACTAAATACAACTCACCTTCGACGACGACTATGCATGGTATGTTGTCGCTCTTGAAAGGATGTCCATTGGAACAGCTATCCATTAGAGGCCATTCATCGGAATGCCTTCATATACCTCTCAGCAGTATCACAACCTTGCGCTCATTGTCGCTGCATCTTTCATCCTTGACGGAGCAGTCCCTCATGACAGTGTCTACCTTTCCCTTCTTGGTAGACCTTGACGTACACGCAGACCGCTTGTCATACGACTACCTGTCGCCCGCAATCTCTCGCACGCGTCACAATTCTTTTTTTCCTGCACTGGAGAAATTAAAGATTCGTGCACAACCGGCGCTTGCGGCATTGATAATCCAGCAACTACCTCGGAACAAACTCTGCTCTGTCCATATAGACGCTATGGGACCTTGCCCACCATCATCCTTCGGAGGATTGTTCGGTGCAATGTCCACCTTACCGCTGCATGAACTCACTGTCGAGCAGACAATCTCCTTTGATGAATCCGAGGATGTGCCTACAGACAAATTTTTCACTCTAGACCATCTGCGTCCGCTCTCGAAACTACCCCTCAGACGTCTCATACTCGATTCCTCACTCCCGCCCGGCCTCGGGGATTCAGATATTGAGCAGATGACAAAGTGGTGGCCCCTACTGGAGCGACTTGAACTAGGGGCCCGCACCGCCCTCGAATACGTAGAAGCGACATGGAGTCCCAGGATCTCGCTGCAGAGCCTCCCCTCCCTGGCGAAAGGGTGCAAGCACCTCAGACACCTTGTTGTCATCCTCGATATCGATTCCCCAATTCCGAGTCTTGGTCCGAACCCGACGTCACATGCTTCTCACCCCCTTACTTCGTTGACGCTCTGCTCTCGCTCTTGCTCTGATGTTCCACGGCTTTCGGCGTTGCTCTCTATTCTCTTTCCGTCATTGGTCGACGTGTCGTCTGGTTCCGTCTGTGAATGCGAGTCATCGTGGGTAGCCCTTCGAACCGCTCTTGCGGATTCTGTTCGCGAGGGTCATGAACACTCTTAGATTTGCACTACAATAATCCTTCGTTTTAGATATCACATAGATAGCATTCTGTTGGACTTACATTACACAGGCACATAGGCATAACTTAGATCACTATACATACTAGGATATCTGGATCGGAATGTTCATACGTACTACGTCCATGCTAATCTGCGAAGATTCCAGCAAGCTCGCCGAGAATGCTGGGTATGCGCACTTGATGTATTGACAATTTATCGATTCAGTATGTGGACAGTACATTCATAAGCTACAGCTAAGCGACGGGAGGCTTGGTACCGGGGGCGAAGGTGTAAGTCAAGCCGCACTTGCCGCAGTACTGGCGGTCCTTGTGGAACGCCATCTGAAGAGAAGTATATGGAATGAGCGCGAAACCAAGAAGCATCTCGAGGGTACCCACGAAGACACCGGCACCGCATGTGGCGGTGGGGCACTCACGGCGAAGACGCTTGATCTTGCCGTCCGAATCCACCTTGTAGTACTTGAGAATGGCCATCTTGACCTTCTTGCGCTTGTGCTTGATCTTCTTGGGAGTCTGGATAATCATCCGTCATCAACATCCGCATGAACGACGAGTAAGAGACAAGACCGACGTTGTAGGTCTTCTTCTTGCGCTTCTTGGCACCACCACGAAGACGGAGCACCAAATGAAGGGTGGATTCCTTTTGGATGTTGTAGTCGCTGAGAGTGCGACCGTCTTCGAGTTGCTTTCCGGCAAAGATCAAACGCTGCTGGTCGGGAGGGATCCTGCACGACCATGAGACGAGAGGTAGATGGAAAAGACGATGATCGTACCCTTCCTTGTCTTGGATCTTTGCCTTGACATTATCGATGGTGTCAGAAGACTCGACCTCGAGGGTGATGGTCTTGCCCGTGAGGCTGCATGCGGTGATCAATGGACATGAGCGAAACCAACAAGCGATGGGCGTACGTCTTGACGAAAATCTGCATGTTTTCAGACGCCTTTGTCTGTCCAACGAACTGAACGGTGGAGTCGTTGACAAAAGCAAGATGAGGGTTTATCTTTTGGCGCGTCGCAAACCTTAATCGTTTGTGATGATGGTCCGGGCGTGGTAAAGCGTGATGACAAATGGAGATCATGACTAATACATCCGATTAAATAATCAACTAGGCGCGTCGCGTCGCGTCGCTTGCGAGTGCTAAGCTCTTCTTGTTCGTCACGATGGATGACGACTGTGATATGGATGTCGATGCCATCGTGCCCTCCGCGTCCAAAGGAAAGGGGAAAGCAGTAGACATCGTCATATCCTCTGACAGCGATACATTGCCCTGGTATGGTTCAACTCGTCTTGAGCAGGGATCCTTATGCATTGGCATGACCGCTCAGGGTAGAAAAATACCGACCAGTCACGCTCGGCGATGTCGTCTCTCACAAAGACATCACCTCTACCAGTACGGCCCGTCTTGGTCCTCACGACTTTCCCGGCCGCTCACGTGTGTTTTGCAGTCGAGCGATTCATCGAGAAAAACAGGTTGCCACACTTGCTCTTTTACGGTCCACCCGGCACCGGGAAGACGTCGACCATATTGGCCGTCGCAAGACGAATATATGGCGCCGAGTATAAAAAGCAGATCCTCGAAGTAGGCGTTCCATGTGCACTTCCCGCCTCGTTCTGAGATCGTCGTACCAGCTGAACGCTTCGGATGACCGAGGTATCGATGTCGTACGCGAACAAATCAAACAGTTTTCCGAAACGCGCACGCTGTTCTCCAAGGGGTACAAACTCGTCGTTCTCGATGAAGCAGACATGATGACGCAGGCAGCTCAAGCAGCTCTCCGTCGCGTCATCGAGCAATACACCAAAAACGTTCGCTTTTGCATCATTTGCAATTATGTGAACAAGATCGCCCCCGCCATCCAAAGTCGCTGTACTAGGTTCCGGTTCTCTCCTCTACCTATCGCAGAGGTCGAGAAGAGAGTGGACGGTGTCGTAGAGGCTGAAGGGTGAGTGCCAAAGAACGTGATTCCTCCATGCAGGCGCTTATCTGAACGTTTGTATCAGAGTGAAATTAACCCCCGACGGGAAGCAGGCGCTTCTCAAACTCTCCAAGGGTGATATGCGAAGGGCACTGAATGTCCTTCAGGCGTGCCATGCCGCTTACGACACTATCGGAGAGACGGAAGTCTACAATTGCACTGGAAACCCACATCCATCGGACATTGAGACGATCGTCGACTCTATGCTTTCAGATGAGTTCACGACGTCGATTCAAAGTACAATGATTCATCTCGATGTGACTAGAACTTCTAACGTCCAATTTCAGTGATCACAGCCTTGAAGACCGAGCGAGGACTTGCGCTCCAAGACTTGCTTTCGGGAGCCTACGAGTACGCGGAAACGATTGATTTCAAGCCCCATGCCCGAGTATACCTCCTGGACTTTCTTGCGACCGTAGAGTGAGTGTACATCCACGCCCCCCGGTTATTTGTCAAAAAACATTTCCCGCTTTCCTCCAGACATAGACTCTCAGCCGGTGCCAGTGAGAAGATCCAGTTATCTGCCATGCTTGGTGCATTCAAGAACACCGTCGAACTGCAGTCCAAATAAATGACCTGACTTGATTGCAGCACCATCAATGTGAATCGTCATATATGATTTAATAAACAGACACCCAAAACGAAATCGTCCATGTACTAGACTACAACGATGCACGTTGCATCAACATCTCCGAGGGCTTGTCTGACTCGCTCATGAGTGGAGTCGGTTGTGACGACAGCGCAAAGTTCAAGAACCATTCCTTGCTCATGTAATTCCGAACCCTAGACGTAAGATAGTCAGAGCATTCTCCAGACGATTCAGCCTGCCTACCCATCAGGGAGTAACACAACGACATTCATGCCCTCTGTCTCGGCTATCTTGCGACCTTGCTTAGACTTCAGCCAGGTGAGAGCACCAGTGAGAGCACTCCCGCTACTGCCCCCGACAAGAAGTCCCTCTTGTTTCATGAGGCGTTGGACTGCATGGAAGGCTGCTTCATCGGTGGTCTTTATCCAATCGTCGACGACAGCTGGATCTCTTGAGAGCACTTCTGGAACGAAATCGTAGCCGATACCCTCCACGACATATGATTTACCAAGCCCGTTGTCGTTCAGGTTATCAGGAAAGGCAAGGATGCTGCCGACCTACAGATCACACGCCAATCAAGTACCGATATGAATGTGGTGATGAACGGCACGAACTGGATCGATGCCGACGACAACGCAATCAGGATTGTGGGTTTTCTTCAACGCGCGCGAAATCCCAGTGATGGTCCCTCCGGTACCTGCGCCAGCGACGAAAGCATCCACTTTCATGGATGACGGTCTCGACGAGCAAGATGGAGTATTAGTGACTGCATCGATGATTTCTGGCCCAGTCGTGTATTCGTGTGCTAGTGGGTTGTTTGGCTGTTTACGGTAAGGGCACGCTCGAGCCTAGAAAATGGAATGCATACGTTTCGGTATTGATCGAGGATCACTGCGTGTGGAATTTCGCGCTGAAGCCTCCTTGCCACACCTACAGCCGTCGAGGAATTCAGCCACGAGAGGGGTGGGAGTTCCGATGATATATCTACCTATGTGGCTATTGGGAGAGTCCCAAGGTTCCTCGTCAGGCGTGCGAATAACCTGAGCTCCAAGCGCCCGCAGAATCGCTTCTTTCTCTCTCGACATCTTATTAGGCATAGTTATGATGACGGAATATCCCTTATCTTGCCGTATTCAGCAACGATTCGATCAGGTGCGATCGGTAGAGATACTATACCTTGATTGCGCACGTCATGGCAAGCCCAATACCTGTTTTGTCGAGCTGACCTCAGCGGAGAACATGCAGGATAAAGGAGCGACTCGGACGGACCAGTGTTGCCAGAGGTAGGCTCGATGACTACGCTTTGACCAGGGACGAGGGTGCCCTCTTTCTCTGCAGCAAGGACCATAGCCTTGGCGATTCTGTCCTTGACTGAGCCGCCCACTGATAAGCACTCGAGCTTGCCCACTGGGGAAGAAAGGATTAATGGTATCGGCCAGCGGAGGAAATAGTAACGAAGACAGACATAGGTTGCATTTCAACCCTTCCTCGGCGGCGATCTTGTCGAGTCGGATGAGAGGCGTGTTGCCTACAGCGTCGAGGGCACTGTCGAGGATGCGGGGGGACATGGTTGGCTCTGCAAGGTTGGAGGAGCACACCGCCTTTTGTGTCCCATGGCACGTGATGAGATTAGTCATGCTTGGCCACCGGATCATGGCTTGCGGCTGCCCGTCCGTAGTGTGTGGGAGACTGCGTGGTAGTTCATCTGACCGGAGACTGGGGGGCTCAGGGAGGGTCTTGTATGGTCATTCCCGAGGTCCACTTGACTTTCGGACTAGGGTCTCGGCACCTGAGCGGGACCGCCTCTCAATTACGCTTACGACGGTAAAGATTACAACTATGACGTGACACAGTATGCAGTGTTAGCGGGCGATGTGTTTCAACCTGTCCAAATACAACGGCCAGGGTTTTCCTATCCATGTAGCGAGCTCCGCGTGATCCTTGTAGGTATCGCCGGTGTTCGGGTGGACAAAAACGCTAGTGGGGATATGACATCAGCGGCCGATGGCGATGGCGCGTCAGGGATCTCTCACTCGAGGGGACCACGGTTCACGACGAGCCAGGCAAAAAGTGCCCCAGTCTGGTGAGGAGTGAGCGTATTGACTTCGAACATGGCGGTCGGGTGAGGCCCTTTTGCAAATGTCATTCGTGGCTGCCACGCGATGCGTATATGCCGACGTACCGATTGGTCGATCCCAAAGCCGATAGAGTGGGAGCTGTCGTGGTGGATACGAGGGGGAGGAATAGGAAAGATATCGCTTACCTCCGGGAACTCGCGCGCGATACGAGCGTGGAGCTGCTTTGCGTGTTCGGTCTGTTCAGGGGAGTTTTGCATGTAGTATACTGCATCATGGTGAGCAGAGGGCGGGGGGTGGCATGCCCGACTCGCCATGGAAATCAAATCCGCCCGAGGAGGTCTTTATGGGAGCGGGAAATTCGTGGTAGGCAGAGGAGAGCTTGCCGGAGTCGACGGGGGACATGGTTGGGGTGGACGGCTGCGCGGCAGATCGGGGTGGGCTGATTGATATACGGGCGATGGATGAGTCATACGCCGACGTGGGGTTTCAAGTCGGTTGGATTCGCGAGCTGAGAATGGAACGCGTTCGAACAGCACGAACCGCGGTCGTTACGGACGAGGTGTCACTGCTGGGAATTAGATCGAAGCGAAGACAGCGCGACACGCAGGCTGGCGGACGAGTTTCAACACGATAAATGACCCACGACACCGCTCCGTAATTCTCCAATTTCCCCCTCGCCAGCCCTGCTCGTCGTTTGTAGCGCCGCGCTCTTTTGTGCATGCTAAATGGCCGTCTCACGCTCGCCTTCTTCCTGGTTGTCCCGAAATCAGACGGATCCGCCCCCATCTTTGGATACCCATCATTTTCAAGTCCCTCCTTCCCCCACTTTCGCATCTCCCCGTCCTCCTCCATTAAAACCGCCCAAGAACAACTCGCTCAAGGCTCTTTTTCAGCGCAAGCTCCCTCTCTCCGCTTCCACCGTCTCCCTCGTCTCCGCCGACCCGTCCGACAGCCACGTCCACCATCCTTACGTCCCCATGCCGCCCCCGCCGCCCCCCGTCGTCTCAAGCCACGATTTCGTCGACGATGAACAGGAGTGCCCCGTCTGTCTCGAGCCTCTCAGCTTCAGCTTCAGGCTCCCGGGCGAGAAGCCCCACGTCGTCCCAGAGTGCGGCCACTCCCTCCACGAAGTAGGCGTCCAAATACCCTCCTGCCATTCTCTGACACATCTTCCTTTCAACAGGCCTGTTTCACCGCCGTGTACGGCCCTCCTCCCGGTCAGTCTCGCTCCACCGTTCCTCGCAAATCGAATCTCGGCGTGTGTGGCGTCTGTCGTCGTCCCATGAAAGTCGGTGATGGCGACAGCAGCAAAACCAACAGTGGGTATCCCTCTCGAGTGTCCCGTCCGCGTCTCACCCTATCCTCGCAGAGTTGGCCGCTCTCACCGGCATGGGTGATCCCACTTCTCCCGGAGTTTACCCCGGTCGCGAAACACCAACCTCACGAAATCGCCGCGCCCCGGCGCCAAGCACGACACCATCGTACAACCCCACGGACGACGACCCTACCGATCATGCCCTTTCTGTAAAATCAACTCCCAGCGATTCGCACTATATCGTCGCTCCTTCTATCCAGGTTCGACCCGAATTCTCTTCCATTGTTAGGTCCGGAGATGTCTCCCAACCGCTCACTTGCATCGTCGTCATCGAACTTCCTGCAAGGCGTAACACTCCCCTTATACCCGCCCCAGTCGTTCCCGAAACATATCCCCTTCGAAATGCCTCTCCGAATGCATCACAGCATATCGCTCCTTCTCAACAATCATCACAGTCGTCAGAGCGACAGCCCCCATTTTACCCGTCCTCCGATGGAGGTTCTCCATACAACAACATCGATGCAGAATCATCTCGTTATGCCCCTTCTCAAGCTCCCGAGGAAGAATCACCCTTCGCTGCGATCGTCGAAGATCTCAGGAATCGGATCATCGATTGGAAGGGCCACGCGCTAGCCGGCCTCGGCCCTCTACACATGTACGACTTGCTCTCTGTTCGTCGCGATGCCCTTGTGCGGGAGTTCTTCGTCTACTTGTTCAGGGAAGCCATCATCTGCGTCGTAGAGGAGAAGAAACGATCGCTCGGGCGCTTTTTACCTTCCCCCGCATTCAACGACTCCTCGACTGCTATCTCTGGCTCAAGTTCCCAATCGCGAGGGGTTCTCAGGCTCAAGGGTCGCATCTATGTAAGACACATCAGGCGGATTACCGCTAGCACGACCGGAGACATGAGTCTCACGATCGAAATGGAAGACGAACGCTTGGATTCCTTCATTCTCGTCTTCAAAGACCGCTCTTCCCTGGAGGCATGGAAAAATCAGATCCAAGCACTTGTTGGCTCTTTTCAGCAGCAGCATGCCAATCACTCACCTCCCACATTTGGTCGTGGTTTGGACATCGAAGAATTTGGCGGTTCAGGCAAGGGCGCCCGTATGCACAGTGGAAGCACTGCTTCCACGACGCCCAGCACCGTGGACAGCCTTCTTCAAGCATCTGTACGATCCACCTTATCGTCGGCCACGTCACAAGGCTCCGTTCAACAGCGATCGATGCAAAGTAAGCTGCAGACCCTGAGCGAGGACGACGCCATGCTGCGCTTTGATGCCCAGCCTTCCGGTGTTGTGACTCCGCACGTATCATCAGGACCATCCAATTCCCTGGCGCCTCTTCCCCACCCACCGCTTGATTTAATCCTTATCATCTCCTTGCCTCCTCCGAATTCACCTCGCAGCACGGCAGATCTCAAGATGCGTGTTATCAAAACATCCCTCGACTTTATCCTTGCCTCTCTCGGGATTAAAGACCGACTGAGCTTGGTCACTTTCGAGGTTGGCCCCGGAGGACGAGTGCGAAAAACTCCTTACCTTTGTTTAGGGCGAACCCACAGTCGAAACAGGCTGCAGAGGTTCATCGACGAAATCGGACGTTCGGACAGCGGCCAAAGCATAGAGGACGAGTTTCTAGTCAGAGCTTCTAAAGACGAAAAAACTGACGTAGTCACTGCCGTGAATCATGGTGAGCGACTCCGTTCATTTGCGTCCCTGACTATAACTCACAACGTCACTTACTTAGGCCTTGACGTTGTATTACAGCGCAAATCACGTAATCCCGTCTCAGGGATGATACTCGTTAGTGACGCCGCGGACAGCACAAGACGTGCTCAGATGGACCTTGTCCTCGCTCGCGCCGAGGCAGCCAACATGCCCATTCACTCGTTCGGTTATGGCCGCTCGCACGACCCTGCCTCTCTCTGGCTCATGTCGAACCACACCAGTGGAACTTATACCTTTGTCAAGGATTGGTACGATCTTCGGACATGTCTTGCCGGTTGTGTGGGCGGTATGATGTCCATAGGCCTGCTCAACATGAAACTCCATATGAAGATCGTCGATGGGCAACGGTTCCGCATTCGCAAAGTCTCTGGTGGTCCTTCATCCATTCTATCCACTGATGGTCACAATGTTGACATCGACGTCGGTGAACTGCGGTACGGAGAATGCAAAGAAATGCTTATTGAATGTGAACTCGACAACACGGAGAGTCGTCGGACAGCAGCTGGCCAAAATGGCAGTCGAATTCTTAATGCGACTGATCAATTCGTGCAATCCATGGGCCTCGATTCCCTAGCTATTGATGATTCTCCGAACCTTGTGGACGGCATGATGGATCGAATGATTGATGAAGTACCGGTGTTTGAGGTGGACGGATCTTTCTACGACCCTGCCGCCACGAAGCACGTGTCCCGGCTTGCGCATCCTGTACTGTTAACCATCACGCTTCTGCCTACGGCCACTCCTGCGTCCCCCAAATTCCCAAAACCTTCAGACCCAGTGATTGTACGACGCCGGATGGAACTGCTTGCATCAGACATGATCACCCGTGCGCTCGTCCTTGTCTCGAGGAAGAATTTCCCACAAGCACAGAAGATTGTGAATGAGACCAAGCGTATCCTCCATACAGTTCTCCAAACTGTGTCCAAGACGCTGCCTGCACCCAACAGTGATGGTACCACCATACGCAACCGCAAAGAACTACTCATTCTCGCTGCAGTTCGCGCATTGCAAGCTATCCTGCAGGACTTGCAAATTTTGTCCGAGGCCCTGGAGGAAAACGCCGAATTGTTTCCTCATGATCAACGGAACTTTGGCGCTCAGCAGGTAAGCACAAGTTTGTTTACGTGCAAGGTAGCTTGACTCTCCGCCAGGCTATGATATTGCGTGACCAAAAAAGTTGGAGCAACCGAAGCGCTACTGAACGTTTATTTTGGACCATGGACAATTCGATCGAGCTGGTTTCTCGGAGCACCGACTGGGTGGCACGGGACTGATGAGATCCCGCTTCGACCAACTTTTCCCTTTTGGATGCCTTGCTCGTGCGTGTTGTTTGTGCTCTCCCTGTCGCTCTTTTTTGGCCGCCTTCGCTCGCGGCTCTCCACGCTCCTTTTTACTGTACCTGCATGTGTGACGATGTAATTTCTACCCGGCCGCGTCGCTGTGGATGACTCTTATCCTTTTATTTCAGTTGTAACTTACTCGATTCCCCCAATATTCGATTCCCCATTCCATTCAATAAATACATATTCCAGGGACGAGGATAGGGAGGATAATATAGATCGATTACCTAACTGTTTATATGCAGTATCATTATGCAGTCGGTTGTGATTGATTCCCGAGCGCTTCAAGCTTCTGACGGATGGAAAACTCGAAGTCATGCGTAGCCCAACCGCTGCCGTTCTTCCTTGTCCCGTTCTAGCCGTTTGACCTTACTTTCGGTTTCTGTGAGGACGTTGTCCCAAGCAACAAAGAGCTCCGAAAGCATGTCCACCTAGATGCCAATCAACGAGATTGAATATGCGAGCGATGCATCGAACAAGAGGCAACTCACATGCGTCGCGTGACGCTCCACGAGGGCAGCGATCCGCTTCTCGAGCATGGCAGCCAATCGCAGGTCCTGTTCCTGCGCTTCAAGCAGCGCGCGTAACCGGGGTTGCAGCGCGTCGCAGTCTTTCCCAAACACGCGCCGTCGTGAGCCCCGAGGGGAAAAAAAAAGAACAAGGAGACTCACCCGCGAGTCGACCCGCCGAGAGGACGCCCGTCTGCTCCAGCAACTCAATCTCGCGCATGTCGCGGTCGGCGGCGCGAATGTCGGGTTCCATTTCAGAGAGCAAAGCGTCCAGCTCGTCCGTCGACATGTGGTCGCCCATCGGCGCAGGGCCTGCGGGGTGCGCGCCCGAGAGCGCGAACGCGGGCGTGAGGAGCTGGGCGTGTTGGTCGTCTATGGCACGACGCTGAATCACGCGCTGGACTGAACACGCACGGCGTGGACGACGCACATTGATGCATAAACTTTTTGAGGCCGTCGTTGGACTCGACGATGGCGGTCAGGCGACGCTGGACGTCTGCGGCGAGGTGGAGGAGGGTCTGGCCGGGCTTGAGTTCTGGGGGTTTCTCTCTGCCCTTGCGGTCGCGCGTGTCCTGTCGGACGCCGATCAGGAGGGCCTCTAGCCAGCGCAGACGCAGCTCGAGCGATAGAATGGGGTCGATGGTGGTCGGGGTCGAGTCGCGCCCCTCGGGAGGTGATGATGACGAGGTTTTGGCTGGTGATTCGGTGCCGTCGACGGATTCAAGCTGCTCGAGCGAGGCGACAGTCATGCTGGCTGCGCCGTCGTTGAAGCCACTGACGGGCGGGGGTGATGATGGGGGAGTTGATAAGAGGCGAATTCTCTGGACATCGCCCAGGAAGACACTTCCGATGGCAGACATGCGGTGGCGAGGGCGGACGAGCGTAATAAATACAAAGCTATCAGATACAACTAGTAGATCAAACGACGTCGCTCAGCTCGATCGGCAACTGACGGTACTCCGGTTTCTTCCCATTCACAGACTGCCAGGTGTCCCAGACTGCACTTTGAATGTTCTCCCATACTCCTTCCCCCCACCCACTCGGCTTCTCCTCCGTCTGCTCCTCCTCCATTTGCAGGATACTTTCTTTCGGTCTCCTCCACCGTCTCAGCAGCAGCGAACTCGTCACCACACTCACACTCGAGAACGCCATCGCAGCACCCGCCATCATCGGATGCATGTAGATTCCAAACGGAAGAAGTAACCCCATTGCAAGGGGAATCCCCAACACGTTGTAGATGCATGCCCACGCCAAATTCCTCCGAATCGTACGGAAGATGCTGCGGGAAAGGTGAAGAGCGGCAACCACATCAAGCAGGTCAGAACGCATGAGGACAATGTCCGCTGCTTCGATAGCGACAGATGTGCCAGAATTCAGGGCGATGCCGACAGTGGCGGCGACCAGCGCGGGCGAGTCGTTGATGCCATCTCCGACCTGTCCAAGCACAACGAGTCAGGTCAGAAGAGGGACCTGAGAACCAAAACTTACCATGGCAACTCCCCCTTCCTTCTTCATGAGCTCAGCCACAAGCGATGCCTTGCCTTTTGGACTCATATTCGCCCACACATCCTCAGGTCGAATGCCTACCTGTCTTGCCACTGCTAGAGCAGTGTTCATCCCGTCACCCGTCATCATACCAACGTCAATGCCCATTCGCCGCAAGGCCCTAATGGCCTGAGCGGAAGATGGCTTTGGCGCGTCTGAGAGTGATAGCGCTAGGACCGGGGCAGGTGAGGAAGAACCACATCCTATTGAGACATACACGACCGTGCGCGCCTTCGGACTTTCTCGTTCCTCGAACGTGCATAGTGTGGAGGGGAGCTTCGCGTCCTCCGCTTGCGTGATAAATCTGGGAGTGCCAACCAAAAGCGTGTATTTTGACCCAGAGAATGAAAGGACGGCTCTGACGCCAGCCCCAGTGACGCTCTCGAACGACTCTATCGTGGCGTTAAATTGGGATGAATCAAATCCACTGTCCTTGAGGAGATCCTTGCCGAACGTTGCAATGGCCTTGGCGAGAGGGTGTTCCGAGCGCGCTTCAGTTGCTGATAACATTGCGACAACAGCCGCACGAGTTGTTACACCATCCGCACATTCGACCGTGAGTACGCGTGGTTCGCTTGCTTCATCAGATAGTACGTCCCCTCGCCGAAGAGCCCATGCCAAGTCGGCGACGGTGAGCTTCCCCTCAGTCACCGTACCGGTCTTGTCCAATATTATTCGCTTGACAAAACGACTCGCTTCCAGTGCCACACCACCTTTGATTAAGATGCCATTCTTCGCGCCCACCCCTGTGCCCACCATGATCGCGGTTGGTGTGCTCAGTCCCAACGCGCAAGGACAAGCCACCACAACCACCGATATACACATTTGCAAGCATACAGCTAGTGTGCTTGCACCGTGTTGATGGAACAGGGGGGGTAACGCATCCGTGCCGAGAAGATTCGCAATAATCATCCACGTCACAAACGTGAGCAAGGAAAGCGAGATCACCGCTGGCACAAAGTACCCCGCGACACGATCTGCGAATGCCTGAATAGGGGCCTTGGATGTTTGCGTTTCCTCGACAAGTCGGACAATCTGTGCCAACGCGGTGTCTTTGCCCGCGCGTGTGACGAGCATGTCAAACGTTCCCAAACCGTTGATGGTGCCACCGATGACCGTATCGCCGACCTGTTTGAGGACGGGAATAGGCTCTCCGGTGATAGCGGCTTCGTCAACAGAAGATGAACCACACGTGACAGTACCATCAGCTGGTATTTTGTCACCCGGGACAACTTTGACCATATCACCTACTTGCACGAGCTCGGTGGGGATACGCTTCTCTTGCGTACATGCTGGGGCGTCCGTATAGATGGTAGCCATTGTTGGTGAGAGTGCCATAAGGTCCGTAAGTGCGGCACTGGTCTTGCCCTTTGCGCGGTTCTCTAGCCAGCGGCCGAGACAGACGAACATGATGAGCATAGTGCTTGTGTCGAAGAAGACAAAGGGTCGGAAACCAGGGGTAGTATTGGCAGCAGCGAATAGCATAGCCATTAGAGAATAAAAATATGCGGCGGACGTCCCGAGCATGATGAGGACGTCCATAGTAGGACTTCTATGTTTGATTGCCTTGAATGCATTACGATAGAATTTCTGACCGATCCAAAATTGCGCGGGGGTAGTCAGGGCGAGTACAAGAACGTCAGTAAGATAAATGCCATTGAATAGACGATAGTGGTAAAGCGGATGTAGAAAGGAGATGTGATGGGCGACCATGCTGAGGAAGAAGACAGGCACTGCGAATGTGATGCTCCATTTGAGGCGGCCAAACCATTCCTGAATTTCTTTCGTTCTTGCGAGCGACTGTTTCTGAGTCGCATCCTGTTCGTCGGAAAGCAGTGCGTCAAAGCCCATTTCCTCGATTCTGTCGACCATTTCCCGTGGGCCGATGACGCCGGGCTCAAAGTCGATCTTTGCGGTCTCTGTGGTAAGAGAGACGGCGACGTGATGTATGCCGGGCATGTCGAGAAGTCCCTTTTCTACGGTAGAGGTGCATGACGAGCAGGTCATGCCGTATATTCGGAGGGTGACTGAATCTGATCGAGCTAGAGGGACAAGCGTGGCATCGAAGCCAATATCGGATATTTCCTGTGCGGACCAGAGGGTGTGAGCGACGTGAGGAGGTGCACGATGGGTATATTTACGTTGATGATCCTCTGCGTGGTCCATACTGTCGGGTCGTACTCGATGACGCCCCGCTCGGCGAGAAGGGCTACCTTGACAGAATATATACCAGGCTGTGTTCGGAGAACGCCTTCGATCGACTGCGAGAAAGGTGAATGCCAATGCAACCGGGGACCGAGAGACTGACCTCTACACATGCACCGCAAGTCATGCCCTCTATGCGAAGCTCGCATTTACTCAGCGCATCACACGAGGAAGGAAGTAAAGGCTCGTCTCCCGTGGATGGTAGCTGGACGTTGCCCATAGCTAAGATAATGGGCGTAAGAGCACCTGGTGGTTAAGTATATTCGGCCAGTGTTCTGGGCTATGCGTCGCACTGCAAGCTCAGTTTCAGACACGTCCATTCATAGACTGGGCCTGGTAACAAAGACGTGTGTGCATTATGTAATCTCTCAAGATGCCCCTACTACTGCCACCCCCTGCTCAGTAGTACCGCCATCAGCCCTCTTTAGTAACATCCGTTGGTAGTTTTCCCAAGCAGTCACAAGCTGTAACCGGTTCGTCTTAAGTGCATCCCCTGATCGCTACCATATCAACGTACCTCTTTTTGCCGTGAAATCATGCCATTCAAAAATGATTGCAAGGTATCTTTAAAGTCGTCGATCCGCTCCTGTTCGAACCGAGCCATTTCTGACTTGATTAATTTAGAACAGTGATCAAATTCGTGTTTCGCATCAAGAGCACGCCGCTCCGCCTGTGCAACGCGCAGTTTTTAGTGACCAAGGCAATCAAAGAGGCAGGACGCGCAACTTGCCTCGGCAACCAAACTAACAGTGTGGCCCACCCGGTCGGTCGGCACGCGTCCTTGCGCCCGGGCACGCTCGTGTATTTGTCGTACACGTCGAACCTCCGCGTCTGCGTTCTGCCAACTTGTGTACGTCCGCACACGGGAATTGAAAGCTAACTTTATAATTCGGGTTGAATCCGTGTTTTCACTCAGGATAAGTGAAACATACCCGGACAGAATTGATGAGTCTCGAATACTCGTCCGCTATTCCGTGGTGAGACACACTACGCTGTTCGAAAGACACGGGGCATACCTGTGTTCATCAGTGTCATCATGTCCTGCTGCGACTGTACATTCTGTGCTTCCGCCGCTGCCCGCTCGACATTTGCAAGTGTCCCAAGGGATTGTTGCAATTGTTCGCCGATTTCGGATGCTGACAATTCCAGAATGGCCATCGCAAACTCGCTCGTAGCCAATGCTAATTCTGCGAAATCGATAGCATTCCAACGATGATCCGTTGTCGTGGGTAGAGATGAGACTAGACACTCACCAACTCGTTGCTTTGCAACAACCTCAATGCTTCTAACGAGGCCACGTAATTGAGTTTCAAGTCCGTCGAGGTAGGCACGTTGTCTGTCGAACCACTAAGCAAGACCCTGCGTCAGACGGCTTTCAGTAAAGCCCAGCCGCACTTACCTCGTCCGTCTCATGGAACCGAGGACCAACCAACGTCTGGCCAATCGATGCCATAAGTCCCCCTTTCTCGTGAGTCATCTCAGCTTTCCTGTGTTTCATCTGAGAAAGATGGCCCTTGAGATACAGAGGTGGGCAACGAAAAAGGGGAACTGACATCCAGAACAAAATTATCACTCTCCAAGAAAAATCTGAGGTCTGCATCCTTGCACAGTACGGGATGATTTGCAATTTTTTGGATGCATTTCTCGAGTGCTAGACGTCGCTGCTGTATAAACTGTTCGCTGAATCGCCCAAAAGGGTTCTTTTCAGGGACAGGGGGAACAACAACCCCTGGATTGTTCATTGAGAGCGTCTCATACAGCCAGAGGAAATCGGAGTATCGGCGGAGAACAGAAAACGTGGCTTTGGAATAGAGGGGAGACGATGTCTGTAACGAACAAGAGCAATCAGCGGGAACGAGCAGATTAGGTACAAGCAAGAACATACCCGAGTGTGTACGGTATAAAGTGTATGGGCTCTGATAGGATCTCCGACTTTTTGTGGGTCCTCCACTGAGATCGCGAAAAGTGGTGGAACGAGTCCTTCACTAGGTTTAGACAGAGCTGGCGAGCCGGACGGCTGCGCAGTCCAAAGGTGTCAATGCCCTATCCTACCTAACCATAACGTGTCGACCGAAAGGACTCACCCGAGGCGACCCAGCGTTCC
The DNA here is from genome assembly GCA_038089855.1 of Royoungia palumana. Lineage (NCBI taxonomy): Eukaryota > Fungi > Basidiomycota > Agaricomycetes > Boletales > Boletaceae > Royoungia > Royoungia palumana. The sequence goes on along the minus strand of JBBPLQ010000004.1, from coordinate 197,555 downwards.
TAAACCGTGCCGTTTGCCCTATTGGCGTGTCGTCATCGTCATCGTCGTCATTGTTAGCAGAACTGATTGAGGTAGTGAAGCTCGCGCTGGTAGTAACATGGTCCTGATCACCCCATCCTACCTGCCAGGCATGACTCTCCGCTCCAAGCGCAAGGCCCGCAGATGTACGGTCGATCTCTGCAGGTGATTGCTGGTCCAGTGGTGAAACAATTGCGCGCTCAGGAGATGCGACCGAAGAGATGCGTTCTTGAGGGGTGGTCACCTGCGATGATGTAGGCTCTTGCGCCTGCAGTACCGACGTGACGGGGGTACCAGCATCATCGGCAGGTGAAATTGGAGGTGCCATGTCAAGGGCAGACGGCTCGGTCGGTGACTCCACTGCCCTCCTAGATGTGTCTTCCTTGCTCGCAGTAAACAGCCCAAAGCCAGGCGTCCGTAAAATCGTTGCATCCGAGTGCCCATCACTGTGGGCTGCACTCTGCTCATCCTCGTGGTCCTCTGCTGTCACTGCTGCTGCATCCAGCGGGTCCGCCGGGGCCATAGTGTTATCTTGCTCGCTGTGACTATGATGCTCATCTGTGAAATACGGCTCGGTCGCCTGCGGTGTGCTAGGGTGGTCTTCGAATCCTGACTTGAAATAGTCGACATCATTGTGAGACGTAAACTGTTGCTGATGCCCGAAACTAGACCAAGGGTCTGGTGAATTCGACCGCGGTTTGGAAAACGGGTCTTCGAATGGATTTTCTTCAAGGATATTTCGTGAGGGTGCAAGTAAGTCATCGAAGCCATCCATGTCGTGTGATAAAAGGTGTGTCAAGAGTTTGTCAAGCTCCAAGTTCGAACAAGTCTGTAGTTAAATCAAGAACGTGTGTACAGTATAATATCAACGTAGTGTCATTACTCGAACGGCATTTCGTCCACAGCGTCTCCTAATGACACCCAATTGGCCAAAATGCTATCCGCAAATGCTTGCTCTTCGCGAGCCAACGTCTGTGCCAGCTTTGAAAGTAGCGCATTCTCCCTGTTATGCAACACGACGCGCAGTTCGTGCCACATACTTCCGGGCAAGGATGGGAGTAAACGACCGTCCCACAGACCATGTTGACCTACTCACCATGCGCGAATGAACACTCGCCGGCTCATGAGTGACGAGATGGTTGCTTGGTCTTTCTCGATGAGAATGACCACCCTATCGGCGTCTTCTTGCCACCCGTCCTTTTGGGCCGCCTTGATGCCTTCTAGTTTCATCGAATTCGACTCCACTCGTTTCTTGAGGCGTTCGACATTATCAGTCGCAAGACGGTCATGTCTGACAAATAGATCTCGCATAGATATGTAAAGGTCACGTTGACTCTGGCAGTTTGTCGTGAACAAGCAGCTAACAAGAGGATAGTGGCTTGCGTCACCTTCAGAGACTCTAACGTCGATCGTAGCAGCACATGTGTCTGTTAAATTCAGCGCCAATTCAGACTTGAAGACACAATCGACGTACGCGGTGCTCTAACAGATCAGACTGCTGTTGTGTATGTTCAGCAACTTGTCCAACTCCCCGCCGCACACCATCGCAAAACTCGCAGTCATCACCTCTCCAGCACCTCTCATTAACTTCAACGACAACCCTCAATACATTTGTCAAGCGGGCTAGGTCTGCCTGCTCGTTAATCACATCGATGTCAAGAGAATCAAGGAACGTGGAATGCGCAAAACCCAGTAAAGGTGATACGGGCGCAAAGATACCAGGATTGTTCGACAGTAGATTAGACAAGGAGTGAGCTGGCACATAGGAAGGGCGAGAATTTGGTAGAATCCGTACCGCTGCTGATTCACGTCTTTTTATGATGCGTTCCGCTAGCACACATATCTTCTGCCACTGTTCGATAAGTGGTGTTATCTTTCCACGAACGATTCTGGAAACAAGGGTCAATGCCTCGAAAAATTGGGTCTCACATCACGTACGCAAGTTTCTCATCGAGATCACTTGGAATAGACATCTCCTCTATTCGATCAACCCGTTTGCTAACAGATTCCTCATCAAGAACGATCATATTGTTCTTGCGCCATATTTCGAAGGATGGTTCCGTTAAAAACGTCGCAAAAAGACCGTCCTCTTTAATCACGGGATGGTTTCTATGGCCTTTAATCAAAAACGTTCACCCGTACAATGAAAGATACTCACATAATCGAGCTGAGGAGCCTTGCCAGGCCTTTCCTGAGTAACAATCACAGTTGGGCAGGTCCGCGATCATTTGCCGCACAACACACCTTCTCTGTTCGAGAAACGCAGCGTCGGCTGCCAGAAAATTATGAAGTGAGTAAAAGGGACTAACGGCAACGATGATAAAGACTGACGTTGTATGCGCTTGGGTGGAAGCGCGGCGAGGAGACGGAATGGATATCGTCGAACTAAGCAGTCCCACAGGAAAGCAAATTCAGAATAGCGACGATGGACGGGAGGCCCGCGCTAGTGACCCATGATTTTATAGGTTACCACCGCACATCGTCAATACCAAGCACTCACATCCGTAGCAATCTCATATACGGTGTACCTGTTCAGAAGGTGTCCTTGTTGTCCTAGAATAGTCACAGACACTATCTCTTGTTTCTTCCACCACTCTTTCGGGAGGCCAGTCCCAGATAGAGTAGATGATGTACCGTTCACGATGGTGGCACTCCGAGGTGGGTTGAAATCCGAAGGGCCTCCGGAAAGACCACTGTATCGAGGGATATTCCAAGGGTCCTCTGCTGAATAATTTGGTGCAGGTCGGATGGTGTTCTGTCTATGAGGTGAATATGATATGCCAAAGGCAGAGGAACTAGGTTGAAGGGTATCGAGGTTTAGAGAGGGAATGGGTAGATTGTTCTCGGCACCTAGGGCAGCTACTTGTTCAATGCTGATGTCTGCCGGTACGTCCTTGGTCAGTATAACACAGTCAAATGAACCATTGTACATACCTTTCTCCGACTGTGCGAGTGCAACCAATGCCAAAGCGACAAAGAACTCGAGTTTCGAGACTCGAGGTTTCGAGCTGACCAGGTTCACAATCTACCAGGCTCGTCAATAACCAGGAGACTCAGGAAAACGGGGCCTCACCCTGTCAATGGTTGCAGCTGGGAGCGAAGAGGTCGCGAGAACTCGCGAAAGGGCATTGACAGACACCTCCCCCGAATTGGTAGAATCGACGGCTGCGAAGGCTGTATGGTAGACCTCGGGGACTGCAGCATCGGCTGAAATCATCCCCTTAGGTGCGTGACATCGTAGTATGCCTGGAGTTTTACCTATTACTGAGCTTAATGCCGAGGTTGCGGTGTTGACTGGCGGCGGGGACGGTGATGGCACAGAGCTCCACGGGTCGTCGTATATTGAAACGGCAAGTGGGTTCTCGTCGACAAAACTAGTCCCCAGACCATTAACTGGCGATGTGCCGTACCGCTGCGCGAGTCGGGGCGCATTAAACATTCTGGCAGCCGGTCGATATATACGTTCTGGTTTAGTCACTACAACGGGGAACCAAACAGGGATACATGTTTGACTCGTCGCGTGTTGACTTGTAGAGTTCTGAACGCTAACAGATTCTCACCCATGTTGCCAAGCCAATATTTACTATGTACAACACCGCTAACTCCTCTAATGAAATAGTCATAAAACCCGTCAAACTGCATCACTTGAGACCTTCGCAGCGAAATGAAGAGTCCACGAGGTCAAAAGGCGCTTCGAGTTCACGCTGTCCCCATCAAGACTGTACGCATCGATTATTCAGCATGTGAAATAAAAAGACGGATGAGTGCCATACCCTGGTGTCCCATAAGTGAGAGGAGCGATGTACACGAACACCGCGAACATCACAATAGCAAAGACTCCCACCAGCGCTGGGCCCTTCACTCCGAGGTCAGCATACTGTGTAGGCTCCATCTTCGTCATGCGCCCAGACACGGATATGGGGTAGTTGATGGAATCAGATAGGACGAAACTCAACACTGAGCCAGCTAACATCGCCGATGCAAGGTGTGAAGGCAAGTAGTGGTGAATGAAGAGCTGACGACCCATGAGGAAGAACGGCAGATAATGCACCGCCCAAATCAGAAGGAAAAAACCTCCAGAATTCCACAGACGGTTGCGGACAGCTGTTGAAATATTAGATAAGCTTTGGCGGAATATAATAGACATACGATCAGGGATAGGGTAGAGTCCACGTCGTCGTGCCAGAAGGTCAGCGACAACTATACCCACATAAATCGAGATGGCGACTACACATGACCACCATCCAACGAGATTACCGATCAGGTAAATCTGTTTTTGCGTGTCGTTCTCTGTCCAGAAGCTGATGCCATTTAGCAAGAATGGCCAGTTGATTGGCCCGCTTGCGTAAGGATGTGATGCAGTGAGACCAGCGTTGTGTTGAAGCATCAACAACTGTAGTTCAACAAATTTTTTGAAGAAGCTCATTTTCTTTGGTTCTCGCGGAGCATTGCTCTCCCTAAAGAGCTCGACTTCGCCTGGTATGACAACGATGTGAAGCTTAGCACCCAAGAAGCGAGACACTTACTGTCACTCTCAATTATTTCGTCAACGAACCAAGTCGCCGTCTTGTCCGTAGGGTTTTTGTTACCATTGATCTCTTGTTGTTTAAATCCCCATTCCGGTAATTGTTTCGTGTGCGTCCACATCGATACCCTGGTCGGCACATGCACGAGTCTGAAGTGGCTCGATTTGCTTTTCCACACATCTCCTGGATTACCGTCGACGAGATGAAGGGAGAATAAAGTATCGTTGTGACGAGAGTGTTCGTCTTTCGGCCACGTAGTGAACTCTTGATTAGTGGGCATCAAAGGGGACGCAACATCATGGGTCAAAAGAAGTGTTTGTGTATTCACGTGCAGCAGTTGGATGACGTCTTCGTGGTGAACGGCTCGTCCGCGCCCAGCCTCAGGGAGCGCCTTTGTTGGGATAATTTGCCAGTGGTTGTTCGTATCTTCATGCCCATAACCAGTCACTTGTTGGCCTGAACATAGGTCACCCACCGAATTCACGTTATACTGATGCAACACATACCCTGGGTGCTGATACGTCCGTCGTCATATTGAAGGGGGTATTTATCGGGATGTGAGTGCAATAAGACCTTGGTATCCTTGTGCTTCATCGTAACAACGTCGTAGTAATGAAGTTCTGCAAACCGATTTTGGGCTAACGTGTGTAATTCGAGGTCCATCACTAACCTAGACTGTTAACAAGCATGTCGTTGCCAATCAGTGTTTCCTGAAAAGCAGGGCTCATAAATGTATCTCCGGGGCCGGAATGAATCAAGACGGCGAAGTGCACATAGAAGAATGAGAGGTAGATGATGAATGGAATGACAATTAAGCCAATCGCCCGGGCCGCAAAATGTTTCCAGAAATGCTCCTAGCAAAAGTTGGTCAGTGGGACATCTTCACCGATCGAGAAAACTACCACCATGGTGGTACCCTTGCGATAATCTAATATGCCCCACAAGTCAATCAAGACGGCAATGCCGATAGTGATGACTGTCAGAATGCCGTTGACCTTAGAACCCCAAGTGCAAGCCATGAAGAAGCCAGTAGCAATGAGCCAACTCCACCACTCTACCGAAAATTCCCTATAAAGCATTCAATAGGTAAACTTGATAAACTTGATGTGCAATGGTTCTACGTGCCAGTAACGCAGTTTCCGGAACCGAACATACGAGTAAATGGTGAGGGACATGAAAAACAGGAGGGTGGCATCAAGAAGAATCAATCTAGACTGCGCAATATGTGCATTGTCTAGATTGGTTGACGACTATGAGTGGGTTGATGGGCAAGTGAGGTAAAAGAGTGCACGTACCGAATAGAATGATGCACGCGGAGAATGCGGCGACAATGGTCGAGTACCCGGTTTCCTTCATGATGGCATACACCACAGGAACGGTCAGACTAGAAAGTATGGCCGGTAGCGCACGCATGCCAACATACGGCACGTGATTTTCAGTGTAACTATCAGCAATATTCTCGAATGAGAAGTTGCCGTCGAAGCCGACAAACCATCCCGCGAGTCCGAACAACAGCTTGGCGAATGGTGGGTGCACGTCAAAGTAATATTGACGAAGAATATAGTAAGAGGCGAATTTTCCAAAATGAACTTCATCGAAACTAGTCGGAACATCAGCTCGAGATCTCGAGGAATGTGCAGCAAAGCACGCGCTCACACTACTTGGTCTGGTTGGTTGATTTTATAGAATCGTAACATGAAGGCGACGGCAGTGAGGACACCCACGACTGCAGCACTTGCCTGTGGGGTGTCCAAAGCCTGCTCGAACGCGCTTCGAGTGTGCTGTAGAAACGAAGGCCATTGGTTAACACATCAACAATGCAGGCCATTATTGCGCACTGGGTTGCGGTACACCGCGTCAACATGATCCTCGTCATCTCTGTCATAGCTTTCTGCTCGTGGGGGAGGACCCACTGGCTTCCGGTGTCGAATTTTACTAGGACTCGCCATGGCGGTCAATGTTGAACAAGTTCGCGAAAGAGAAATAAAGTGTGAACAATTGCAAACAGTCAATTCAATTATTGGTTTACAATAGTTCCTAATTGAGTGATCACATGACGGTTACCACAAGTCGACATCGTTTTAGTACGATAGTACTACATTCGAAGCTTCAAACAGTCATGGAAAGGTCGACTCCTTTGCGTTCTGAACAGACAAAAACAACCCCCATACTTCACTTGCTTGCTTGGTTTGATCAATCAAGAATTTGGACCTTGATAGCGCCCTGTGTAGGATCAGCAGCAACATGGAATGCTGCCACCGCATCTTCAAGCTTGAACCGGTGGGTGACAAGAGGCTTGAGGTTGATCAAACCGGCAGTCACGAGCCGTATCGCTTTAGGATACTAAAAGAAACCTTAGTGACGGCGTGTGATTGCGTCAATTCCTTACTTGATTCGCATAACGGTACTGGAAGCTAACGTCGATTTCATTTGCACTAAGATGCATGAATGGGAACTGTGAAAGTACGTGGAGATGGTCAATAATATAATACATACTGACCAAGAAATCAATTACCACTTGCTCGTCTTTGCCGACCCCGATGATGAAGACCTTGCCTCCGAATTGCGCAGACTGCTTCGCGATTTTCCCGTGAAAGATTACTCTGGAAGAAATCATCTCCACTCACGTAAATTGCAGTACGAATACTATTCTCAATACCTGAACATTCGAGAGCGACTTTGACAGGTCCCTCAGCCGCTCTTTTAACCCTTTCAGCGGACTCCTTTGGCGTTGAGTCACGTTGGATGAGCACTGTGCGGACACCAGGAACCAACTTCTTTGCAAAATCGAGGCGGCTCTGGACCAGGTCGGTGATGACAATGGGTTCTGCACCAGCTGCCCTTGCAGAAAGCAGGGAAACTAAACCAATTGGTCCGGCGCCACTGAGAGGTCATCAGCGGATGCCAAAGCGGGTCATCATTCTCAGTACCAGATAAGAGTGGAATCACCAAGACGAAGCCCACTGCGCTCTATACCTGCCAATGCAACAGCCAGCGGTTCACACAAAGCACCCTCTTCGAAGGAGACCGAATCAGGAAGCCGATGGAGCCATTCGGCGGGATGCAGGTGCCATCGAGTAAGCGTCCCTGATAAATACAATATCGGTGACAGCAATGAAAATGGCATCACGTTCACGCACCATGGAAAGGGGGAGTCGAGAAAAAGACAACATCAGGGCCTGCGTACTGTCAGCATCCTGGGCTAGAAACTCTTTCATCGATGACACGTACATGCGTTATACCTGCCAACCCTGCAGTAATCGCAAGATGGCTTGAAGCAAGGTATTCCTGCCTCGATCGCGACACGATCACCTAGCAAGACGTCGATCGACATTCGTCCTATCAAGATGTACGCTTACCCCGTTGCCACTGTGTGACGCCTTCTCCGACCTCCATTACCTCCCCCGCGGACTCATGACCGGAGCCACACTATGGTTGCAACTTACTTTAGTCGCGCTCACGGCAGGGAAGAGAACGACAGACTCACCTCGTCTGTGACGATCATTGAGTCGCCAACACGACCATGCTTCCAGAAATGCACGTCACTCCTGCGAGCCAGTAGTCAACATTTATATCAAGTGCAGGAATTTCAACGTCGCGCATACCCGCAGATTCCTGTAGCATGTACATGAAGCAAGACCTGACCCGGACCGGGCTTAGGACGCGGCTTTTCCACTAGATGGATTTCGTGGGCGGGGTTATAAAAAGCAGCAATATTGGCATCCGGAGATGGTGTCTCGTTTGGGCCGAGGATACGAAAGGAAGAGTGTTCGAGAACTTTGCGAGGGCTGTAGGTGTCTGCAAAATCACCGCCTGGCATTATCGTAAGATATCTGAACTGGAGCTCGGACTAATCGATTGAAGATCAATGACGAGATATCAGGGGACTTTACAACGGCGGACATGTATACAATTTAATACTCAATATCAATAGTCAGCAGACCAACAGGTGCCAGTGCCTGGCGCGGCCCGTGAGTATGGGCGAAATTCAATATAGGTCTCACACACACTGTCGGGGTATCCGTTTGCAAGGACTGGAACGTTGTCGTGTGGAGTTCCTTGAGCGATTAGGCTCAAGTACACCGTGTGGCATACATCTAACGTACACGGACCCGGATTCTTACTCTCGGTGTCTCCGCAAAAAAAAAAAAAAAGCTCAGTGGAAGTTGGTTATATTTTCTATTGCAACATAGTTCATTGATTTTGAGCTCAACCGGATCATAATGTGGCTACCGTGACGCGTGATGGCACCTCGAATGTCGCAGCACACGAGTCAAAAAGATCAGCTTTGGAGTTGAGGTCTGTGACCATTGGGTGCGAAGGGTATTGGCTGGAGAGCCGACTGTGAATGATACGTTTGTCAGCATTGTTCAGAAGGGAGCGCATGATGCAAATCAACTTACCTCCACAACTCTTCCGCTTCTCCACGTTTTCCGGCACCAAGACCGGCAGCGACAGTCACGCCAGCAAGAACCTCGTCTATTCCACGATCAGTCTGCGCACGTGAAAGAATACTCTCAGCCTCTTCCAGATCACTTCGTGCAGCTGCCAGTTCGCCGCGTAGAATGCGCACCACTCCCCTCCCAACGAGAAGTGCAGCTGATGACACTGAGGGATTTGCTACCTGTTCGGTGTAAAAGGAGACAGCGGAAGCATATGGTTCCCCTGACAGTAATGTTCAGTTAGATTGAGATGCATGTTCAGGATGTAGCTAACCGCTTGTTCCCTGGGCGCCGAAGGCGAGAGACACGGCAGCCTCGGATAGCTGTAACACGAGAGCATCCGGGTTTGCTTGTAGTGCTGTCGACAGTATCTTCCGAGCGGTGTTTGGTCGGGAGAGGGACAGATAGATATGAACGAGAACAGCAGTCCTATCAGAACAAGGAAGAGCTGAGGTAGAATGATGAGATTCACAGAATGCTCACGACTCGTTGCCCGCTTTAGCTGAATCACGCAGGGTTTCAAGAGCCTCCTCCATCTCGCCAGCGCGAATGAAGGCTGTGGCTGCCAACACAGCAACGATATCCCTTTCCCATTCTCCAATGTCTGGGTCTCCCTCTGCCTCAATTTCCACACACAGGTCGCGGAGAGTCTCGAGACCCTCCTCGCCCTGGGCTAGCGCGGCAACGGCACGAAGCGCGACATTCTCTGTGTCGCGCGGGACCAAGGCGAGGGCAGCAGCCGAATCACCGGATGCCAGAAAAGCACGTGCCTTGTAAACGACGGTTGGAACGTAGTCTTGTGATGATGTATCAGGGACTGGCGTATTGATGAGGGCGGGATACGCTCCAAGAGCGAACTGCTGTTTGATGTGATACACCTGCGATGAGTCCATGCGGGCCAGACGATCGCACGCTGAGCGGGTCAGTCGGGTGATTATGTAATAGGCACTCTTCCGCTTGTCTACGCCCTCAGTTTTGGCTATATTTCCGTGTCACACAGACTGTCACGAGTTCCTTCGCTCGCCGCCACGACGACCGCAGCACGTTCTCATCCGGGTCAACTTTGGCTCCCGACGATCACCGGACCTTGGCACTCTCCGGGGATAAACTTGGCGTATGCCCGCTTCGCCTTTCTATCTGCGAACGAATCAAGGCAGCCGCCGTCACGTCGCCCAAGACGTCTGCCCTGTTGCCTACATCGCCAGCGCGGGAACTGTGTTTCCTACGTACGAGCGCTCAGATGAGAGCAACAAGTCCTTTTTGACTCACGCAATTACGGTACCCTGACGTGCCATGTGCTGTCACACCGGTTCCTATCCGAACGCTGTTGGGCGTTGTTCGGTTCAAAGCCTAGATCGCGAAGTGTTTTTCTCCCATTCTCGGTAGTAGCTATATTCCGTTTGCTATAAGTAGCCGTCGAAGCTCGCTTTCCCCTTTCTTCACCCCGTTCACCATGTCCGTGCTCAACAGGACCTTCTCGTCACGATTCTCCACCAAAGGCCAATCCGTGAGTCTGTTCTACCAGTCTCGGATCACCCACTTAGGCTCGCTATGTTAGAATGGCCCGGTGTCTCCCACCTCCGAGAATAGTACAACCCACTCCTCCGGTGATTCGGGGACGGCAAAGGCCCTTGCGGCCGTCAAGGACCTGGTATGTTCTTCCAAGCCAGAGCGCCGTATTGAACTAACGTACGTAGATGAGGCGTTCTGTCGAAGACATAAACGAATCCACGCTCGTGAGTCGCCTTCTTGGAGTCTTAATAACTCACTTGACGTTGCATTGCAGTCCGCGGTTATCGATGTCATCGAGCATTCGGGTGCCATTGATGACCGAAAGATGCTGGCGAGTGTTGAACTAGCATTGTTGTCATTGGCTGACGTGCGATTGATTAGCTCGAACATCTCCTGAGCTTTATGTCGAATCATCCATCGGGCAAGATCCAAGACCTATGCCAAAATTATGTCGTCAAGACATGTGAGTAGTCGCGTGGGACACTCATGACCGTTACTCACGTCGACTCCAAGTGTACAATGATCTTGCTCACCCACCTGCGACGTTCATCGGTCCCAAGTACGCATTCCGCGCGGCCGACGGATCTAACAATAACCCTGATTGTCCTGATTTGGGCAAAGCGGGGACGCCGTATGCACGCTCCGTGCAGCAAGGCCATTACCTTCCACGTAATCAGTTACCTGATGCCGGTTTGGTATTTGATACTCTGCTTCGCCGTGACGAGGTAGCATCTCATGTTCTAGAGCATACGTTGAGGTTAACGATGTGCTTCTAGTTCCGAAAACATCCTGCGGGTTTATCCTCTCTAATGTTTTCCTTTGCTGCTCTCGTCATTCACAGCGTCTTCCGTACCGACCACAAGAATGTGAACATTAACATGACTTCCGGTTATGTTGATCTTGCTCCTTTGTATGGTAATGATCAGGACACGCAAGACAAGGTACTCTTTCTGACCCATAAGCCTGTATGCTGACTGACGAAGAGATTTAGATCAGAATCAAAGATGGTCGAGGTTGTCTCCATCCCGATACTTTCGCTGAGGACCGTTTACTTCTCCTTCCACCTGGTACTGCAGTGATTCTCGTTTTGTTCAATCGTAATCACAACGTGAGCTTATGAATGCTATGGTGTCGGAACACTCTACTAACCCCGTTCAGTACATTGCCCGTCGTCTATTGGAGATCAATGAACGAGGAACCTGGGTCGATCCATCCACGTTGCCGCCTAATTCATCCAAGCTGATGAAACAAGAAGAAGGTTCGTCCATTACTCGAATTTCCGGCGGTTCTTGCTGAGGATTTCCGACCACAGAAATTTTCCAGATTGCACGTCTTTGTAATTGTGCTTGGTTTGCTGCAGTCGTATTCTCCGACTACTTCTCTGCCATTTTGGGCCTTGTTCGGCAAGGCTCCAGCTGGAGCTTAGAACCATTCGGCGAAATCCGTGAGGATCACCAGCTATTCGAGCGCGGTCGGGGTAATGCGTGCAGTATTGAGGTTTGTTACTTGAGCTTCGTTACGAGCGGAGCTAATAAGATTACGATAGTTCAACTGTTTGTACAGATGGCACGCTACTACTTCTCTAGAAGACGAGGAGTGGATCAAGTCTCAGTTCGATAAGCTTTTCCCTGGAAAGGATCCTGAAAAGATCACCGTGGATGACTTCTATAGAACAGAGGCCATCGCAGAGGCTTCTGAGCCTGGCGTTGAACATTGGACGTTTGGCAAGTACGCCACCCTTTCCACTTTTGGTGTCGCGCTATTCATCTGATTGCTACATAGCTTACAGCGCCAGGAAGACGGTACTTTCAAAGATTCGGAGCTCGCAAATATTCTGCAGAACTCGTGTGTAGATTCTACTGTGAGATCTCCATAATAAACTCACAGATATTTAGGACGTCTCATCATGCTGCCTCGTTTGGTGCACGGGGCACCCCTGGTATCATGAAAGTGAACGAAATCATGGGCATCGAAGCCAACCGTGCTTGGGGAGTCTGCTCTCTTAATGATTTCAGGAAATTCTTGGGCTTAAAAAGTACGAGTTACCAATACATGGTCAGCTGCATATTTTTAACAATGCACATTCAGCGTACACGACCTTCGAGGAATGGAACCCAGATAAGAAGGTCGCTGAGGCAGCCGAAAAACTTTATGGTCACATCGATAACTTGGAGTTATATGTTGGTCTGCAAGCCGAAGACACGAAACCTGTGATAGAGGGTGCAGGCCTTTGTCCTGGTTACACTATTTCTCGTGCTATTCTCGCAGATGCCATCGCTCTCACTCGTGGGGATCGATTCTTTACTGAGGACTTCACCCCTTACAACATGACATCGTGGGGTTTTGCGGATTGTCAACGTGATCAAAATGGTTGGGGCTTCGGCTCTACTTTGGGGCGCTTATTCCTGCGCACGCTGCCTGACGATTACAATGAGACGTCAGTATACACTTGGTTCCCCCTTATGCATCCTGAGGCCATGGAGAAGTATCTTGGGGACCTAGGCAAGCTAGGTGACTACACACTGGAACGCCCAAAGACTCGCCCTACTCCCACTTCTGTTTCCGGCTATGTCGAGGTCGGGGAGGTTCTTAGAGACTCTCAAAGCTTCACTGCAGTTTCCGAGCATCGTGCTGGTGAGGTTGTGAAGGGCAAAGGGTAAGTGGTGGCTCATCCTCTTGTCTATTCGCAGTCTGTTACTCAGGTCTTTCATAGGTTCTTCTGTGCGTCTGCTGAAGCCGTTCAAGTTCAAAAGGAATTCATCAGCGCATTGGCTCCATCACCCGAGGCTATCGAAAAGATTGGACAGTACTTTCACAAGAAAACCACCGAGTTGATTGCTTCTGCTTCTTATCCGCTTATCAACTCGAACACGCAGAGCGTCAATATTGTCAACGACGTCCTGAAACTTGTTCCGGTTTACTGGGCTGCCTCAGAGATTGTGTGTATACGCTGCTTGTATGCTATCAGGATATGCGTTGATGTTTTGTCCTTCAGGCTGGTATAACACTCAAGGACAAAACACATCCTTCTGGTGTATACACTCCGCAAGATATGTATAGTATGCTTGGTCAAATTTACCAGTAAGCATTCATCTCACAGACGTTATTCCTCGTATGCGACTGTCCAACTCGCAGGTTTATCTTCCTTGACGTCGAGTCTGCCAAGTATATGGTCATGAAGCAAAAGGTCCAGGGGTACATCGAAGAGTTATCTCACCACATCAAGGCCTCTTTCGGGATTGCTGGATCCCGCGTTAGTGTTATGTTGTTTTTTGAAATTACGATCCTACGCTTAAATTTATGCTAGCTCTCAATTGCCGGGATATTCGGAACCGTCTTCGGGAGGAAGAAGAGTGGCCACAATGAGCTCTTGAAGCGTCTTTTCGAGCTTGGCCACTCAAACGAACAGGTTGTCAATGAGATCTTGGCTCTTTTGGTGGGTGTGACTGTAGAGGTGTCGCTAGGCAGGTGTAGTCCTTTGACGGGCATGTCGAACGTACTGATACTTGGTGCAGCTCTGACAAATGTGGTCAACCTCCTTTTGGATGCCGAAGAACACGCAACTTTCCGTACCCAGGCGAAGAGTGCCGATGTGAAAGACCTAGCTGGTCTTGAGGCACACGTCATCGAGGCACTGAGTCAGTGAGAGTAGCCGGGTGGAGGAACATTTCTGACTCTTTTTCCTAGGAATTGATCCTTGTTTTGCGGGCTTCGCCTACATTTCGAAGAAGGACCACACTGTCGGTTCTCTTACAGTCCAACAGGGTGAACATCTCTTTTTGCATGTTGCTAATGCTAGTCTGAATGTAGGTGTTTTGTCTTGAATTTAACGATCAGATTCCTGACCCAGTGGCAGGACGAGGCCTTCCCGAATCCCACTACCTTCGATGCGACACGTACGCCGCGTGAACGGTACCTGCGACCCGATGTTGCATTCAAGGCCGTCGGTGCTGACATTGCACCTAAATTGATTGTTCATGTACTTCGCAGCATCCTTGCCCTTGACAATGTGCGCCGCGGACCGGGCCAGTCTGGCCAGCTCCAACGGTTCCAAGACAAGTCTCTCAAACACTTGCGCCATGTCTACTTAGACTCCCAGCAGTTCCGCTGCCCCTGGCCCACGTCCTTGGTCCTCTTGTATGATACTTCTTCTACTGCTTGATCTCCAACGAGGCAGCTGAGAAAGCCCTTTGTACCTTGTCCTGATATATAATCTGTTTGAATTCTCTTGTACGTATACCCTGAATCGACCCTGGAGTGATTATTGCTCAAGTTCCGAATGGCGAGCTGATGAAGCGACTTCTTGACCAGAATCAGGCCGTTTTGTCGTGCACGGCCGCAGCACTCACAAGGGGATGTGGCGCTGCAAGTCGCACGACCGTGGCTGATCTAAATCGGCATGATGGTGACGCGGTGACGCATGGAGCCGGAGAGCATTCCATAAATAAAGTCACTCGATGCACGTCTGTGCAGTCTTCACAGCAGCGTGAATTAACTTGACAGGCTGCATCTTGCCGTTTACACGTCGACCTTCGCATTCCTTTTGTTCTCGAGGTATGGCCCCGCAGCGTCGCATTCAGAGCACAAACTTACAGTGACTGCCTATGGGTCGCCGCGCAGACTCGACTTTTATGTCGGATATCCACCTTCTCGTTCTGATCCACGGCATGTGGGGTAATCCCGCCCACCTTGCTCACATGGACAAAATCATCCGTGAAGTCAAGGGTGGTGAAAGGAGTGCTGTTTCCGACGGCCCGGAACTCGCAGTCTTGGTAGCAAAGACGAACCGTGACGAGTCGACATATGATGGAATTGACTGGGGCGGCGAACGGGTTGCACAGGAGGTGAGCTGCCTTTCTCCTTAGCGCACTTGCTCACCTGGCCATAGATAGTGGAAGAGATCAAGGCGTACGAGGATCAGGGGAAGAAAGTCACTCGCTTTTCGATGACGGGCTATAGCTTAGGGGGCTTGCTTGCACGCTATGTCGTCGGGTATGTGTTTCCCGTTCCCCGCACGCGCGAATGCTGACGTCAAGTCTCCAGGATCTTGCACCAGAACAGGTTCTTTGAGAAAGTAATACCCGTCAACTTCAATACGGTGGCTACACCGCATATTGGCATACCTCGATTTCCTTCCACCTTTTCTGCGGTTGCAAACTTCATTGGTCCCAGGTTTCTTTCGCGAACTGGGGAACAGTTCTTTTGTGTCGACAAGTGGTCGCCGAAAGGCAGACCTCTTCTAGATGTTCTTGCAGATCCAGGTCAGTGCATTTTGTTTTCCGGAAGCATTGTAACTTCTGAATGTGTGCGCAGACCATATTTTCTATCAAGCTCTCTTACTCTTTCCAAACATACGAGTGTATGCCAACGCGTGAGCAAGACAACATTGAGGAGAAACATGATGCTGATATTCTCACAGGATCAATGATCTCACGGTACCGTATATTACGGCGGCAATCGAAGAGATTGATTTGTTTGCAGAATACGAGAAGAACGGCCTTGAACTGTGCGCATCCATCCTCATCAGCCCTTCAGTACTTTACTCAGTATTTTCTAGAGAATTCCACGACAAATATAAGCATGTGATCAAGTCTTATAGAGTGTCGCCTTCCCCCTCGCCTCTCCCAGAACGGGAAAAGACCAGTTGGTTCACCAGAGTTCGAAACTCGACCCCTCCATTGCCGCCTTCGCTCCAAGGTCCTTTCCCTGTCAATATCGTAAGTTTGCTGAGTTTCCTGTCTGTACACCTATTCATGGGTTGTGGTCTGTAACTAGCTTGTGTACGCGCTCCTTCCAGTGTTGTTCCCTGCTTTCATTTCGCTCGCACTTGTGCGCCTTTCGATTTCATCTCACAACTCAAGGACGCGCCTCAAAACGCTGGAGGGTGAAAAGTCAAACAAGGAGAGGTTGGCGCATATCTTCGCAGAGCTAGAGGCCAACGTAGAGAGCGTCGTCCTTGACATGTATGACCAAGGCACACCTTCAACTTCGACCTTGCCAGGAAAGGGTGCCGTCGATGGCACTCCGACGCAACAAGAAGATATTAGCGCAGACTTGGAACCTTCGCCATACCAGGCACTTCTTAGTCCCGTACAGCGCCGCTGCATGCAGAACCTTAACAGAATCCCTCAGCTGCAGAAAGAGCGCGCATTTTTTGAGGACGTCCGGAACTCGCATGCTATGATCGTGTGTCGAGATGTCAAGCGCTTCGCGTTCCATCTAGAGGGGGAAGGTGTGCTCCAACACTGGGCTGATCATTTCGAGTTGTAGTTGGTACGGATGACACTTTTCCGTTTATCTTAGTACGTCGCTAGCTCACAAGTACTCTGATATATTTTCGTAGTTACGGGGGTTATTAATAATGGACCTGTCAGCGCGATCCCGGACCATGGTAACCACGGTTGGTGTCTATTGTGTGTCGATTGCCAGAAGATCGGAACTCGAAATTCGCCATGATAGACTCGACAAAAGGACGACTCGTCCGCACTATCACCAGATGACCTACAATTGTGCTATCCTTCCACTGGATTCTGATCACTAATTGTGAAGAATCATGTTGTTTTGGTGACTGAACCTGGATACCAGGGCGCATGGACTTCGGAACAAGGAAGCCGGCCTTACTAGTATTATAGCCTGAGACCACGATTCCCCGTCACTGGCTGCTAACGGCCTCCCTTTATCCTTTTTGTTATAAAAGTGTATCCGCCTCTTTAGGGGACAGAATAATTTATTTCTCTCCATAGCCGAAGCACTGCACTTGATCGTGATCACTTGGTTTCAAGAATGCCACCAGCTCGACGACAGCGCCGTCAGCAGCTAAAGGCGTTGGGAAGCCTGCAACTCCTAGGATATGCAAATAACCCAAACAGTGAGTTCAACATCGACCACTGATATGATTGGCGCTGTGATACCAGTAACATCCGCGAGCAGAGGTGATCACGGAACTCGCATTTATTACTGATGCACGAGCGAGGAATCTAGGAGAAGATGACCAGAGTGATCTCAATGCACCACTCGAGGTGCAGTTCAATGAGTTCATGGAGGGAGGTATGTCTTATCTATTACCTCGGCGACCCACTGTGCTAATGTATGTACAACATTGTAACGCATGTTCGTTCCAGTCAACTCGCGAGGAAGGGGTACGGGAACTAGGCAGAAGAAGATGACGGTCGAACAAGCTGCTGCCATCTTACTTCTCACGGCAAGTCATTTCCTTGTCGCGCCGTTGGGACGACCATCTGAAGGGGAAGCTATCATGATGATTCTAGGTCCAAAAGGGTCACGTCGAATTGATCATTGATAATAAGGATCCGAACACGATCGACGCGATAAGGATACTTCCAGGAGCAAAGAAAACGTCAGTGTGCTCTGTCTCATCAAAAGAACTGACATTGTTCAACAACAGACAGACTTGCCTCATTTTTTCCCAAATTGAGAGGATATTACGATAACGGGGACATCCCATATAACGAACAGTATCGTGGGGCTGTCGCACTGGCCAAACGCCATTTCTTTCCAAAGGGCCAAGCACCTACAAAGAGAGAGGTATGGAAGCAAGATTAGTGACGGGAAGGACTTTGCTTACGCTATATTCCACGGCAGTTGATGGTGTTATTGCTTCGATCTTATCAAGAGAGGAGAGAACTGAGGTTGCAATGCCAAACCGAACCACAACGAACCAGTGCTATAGGTATCCAAACGAGCCTGCAACTCATTGGCAGTTCGTCGTCCTCTAAGACAGTTTGTAACGAAAACGCTTCCGGTCCAAGCGTAGATATGGGCACGTCCTCCGACGCAGTCGAAACAACTAAGCAGGATGATACCCCAAACAGTATCGAACCGCCGAGCAATGGTGCCATGGTTGACACCGAATCTACTGTGGTGGATCTGGATGGGGGGCCAGATGTGTAAGCGCACATGTCTCATTCGCTGTCTTCATGTACTCAAGGTCTCAGTGACAGGGATGATCACCATGACATGTCCTCAGAATATGGAGCTGACTCCGTTCAGATGGTGACACAAACCCCGTAAGTTCTGTGACCTGCCTCTGCCTGTTGCTGATCATTTCGGCCTCAATGCTCAGAGCGGCACCGAGATTCTTCAATCCTTATATGACACCCGTGTCAAATCCCCGAAATGGATATCATCCGGCGCCTGCACCTTCTCCGTTTGATGCGCCACTGACGCCCATTATTAATATCCGTGGCGAGGTTGCTTCCGATGGAGGTTCGGCGGATAGAGGCATAGGCGAATTATTGCAGGACACTGCGACATCACAGGGCAGATTAAACTATTGGTACAACAAGTTTGTCAGCGCTTGTCGGGAGGTAGGTTTTTCTACCCTCAGGCTCGGTGAGATCAATGAGAGTGCTCGCTCACGCTACGTATTTCAGAAAACTATCCTGAAAGAACAAAAGGAGGAGATCAAAAGAGAATATGATCTTACTAAGAGAAGGCTGGATGAAACTGAGCAGCGTCTCCGAGAGGCCAATGCCGACAAGAGCAAGTTGAAGAAGTGGGTAGTAAAACTTCGTCGCACCGTGAACGGGTTCTGCACGCAGCTCGGTGCATTAGGTGTATGTTGTCTGGTTTACTCAAACATATTGCTACCATTGATAACTGTCTCCCAGGGAATGGATCTGGGTTCCCTCGACGATGACGAGTTGTCTGAGGAATCGCAGGGGGAATCTAGACTGAACTTGGTTTGACTATGCGTGCGCGGCTGATATAGAACATTTTTCTCTCGTAGGCTAATCCATGTAACACCTCCAGTTGAGCTGTACTCAGTACTAGTCAGTAGGCTTGAAACAATATCTACTCGTTCTGGTTTTTGGCCGGGCTGGTCACCCCAGTGTAGTACCCTTGGTGTGTAAGACCTTCCATGGATTTCTTCACTCGAGGTTTGAACCACACTCACTCACGTTCACTCTCACCATTTATGCCCATCGCGCTCAGACGAACTGCGTGAAAGATAGCTGTGGATTCTGATTAACTGCCCTACGTGATACAAAAATTGTGGTGATCAGAGGAAAAGGTCAGGAAGGAAAAATTGCAATGCAGAACGTCCGTGTAGAAAATTAATGCAAGAAGGTCCGTCATGATAGCAGTAGGGAGATTGCAATGAAGTGTTGGGAATGATAAGCGCACGGCGCCCCATAAGCCCACAAGTATCATCATATCGAGACCATAGACGTCATTATCGAGGAAGAGTTATGTGTATGTGCAGACGAGCGATCAGCGAAACATTACGCTGCGACGGCGAGACGTGACGAGGACAAAGTCCTTTGGCAAAAAGGATGCCCGCTGGTGTTTGCGAGTCGCCCCCGTGACACGCTTCCAGGCTCGAACGACCTGACGTTCGATAAACTTGGTACAGGAAGTGCGCGTCTTACGGCTGTGAGACGAATGATCAGAAGATGACGACGGGTGTGTCGACTTGATGGCTTACATTGGTTTCGTCTCAAGGATCCAGGGTTCGGAAAAGTGTGTGAAGTGGTATGCGCGGAGGGGGGCGCTGATAGTGAGGGATGTAGATGTAGATGACATTGGGAAAGTCGAATAGAAGGTATGTTTTCAAAGGATCGTCTCAGACGAAAGAAAGGAGTGGATAGCCCGCAGAGCTCTTGGAGTAGCAGAAAAAAATAGGTTAGCGTTGGCAAACAATGCAGGAGAACTTTCGAAAAGGCATGGTGGTCTTATATGTGGCTAACGACAATAGAGCGGGCCATTGCCAGCACGTCACCAAGAGGTTGAGATCTTGAGAAGCGGGGGCAGACAATAAGAGCTATACAACACCTTCCTATTTAGGATGAGATCGTTGTTTACGAGTTGCCAGCAATTTTCTAGAATTTCTCATGTCGACAATCGTGCGCGACAAATCTCCACTCGGCGAACTTGTGATTCTTCGAAACGGGTGTATCAGCTACAAGTGAAGCGAATGTGTCAAGTGGTACTGGGTCTTCTTACGTAAGCTGTGACGAGTCAGAAGAGCTATTGGAGTGGAACTGCACAGCCACTCACAGCGGACGGCTGCGTCGCATTGTCATATACTCACCGCCAACGTCCGTCATCGGGACGTCCAACGCATGCTCGTACACACATCCGCGTTCCGAACGCCAACTAATAATTCCCCCACGTCGTTTCCTACCACACTCCAACTCCCCATCTGGGCGTCAGCACTCCATGTACCAACTTGACATGCCCCAGACACATCATTCACATTCATCACGGTCACCCCCGACAGGGCCGGCACTCATCGATACCTCCATCTCGCGCTCGAACGGGTCCCACATCTCTCCATCTACCCCTGGTGTCGCCGGTACCGCGTCTCGCTTCTTCGTCTCCATGCGAAAGTCGTTTAGCCCACCCACTTCTCCACGCCGGAAGAATACCGAAAACCCCGTCCGTTACCCTATATACCATGCCCATTTCGCGCCTCTCACACCCCTCCCCACTCAGCGTGCTGCCATGTATTCTACCCCTGAGGAACGACGTACCTACGACACCTCACGTGCCGGCCGTTCACGTCATCTCGATTCTCGTCCAACCATAGAACAGATTGCGATGGGTCTCCATGTTTCGTGCACGCCCCACCTCAGACCTGCCCCGAATCTCCCCCCGCGCTATCCTCTCCCATCTCCCCCCTCTTGCCGTAGCTTGAATACGCCCATCCAATGTCCCTCTGTCTCCCCCGACCATTTTCAGGACACCTCATCCTCCTCTTCCCACCATCCTACAACTCAACACAGCCTTCCTTCCCCACCGCGGCGGTCTTCCATGAAAAAAACGAGTTCCTCAGCTTCTACCCTTACCCATCCGCAGCAGCAATTTTTATCGTCCGGCGTCTCACAGTCCCCATCCGTGGTGTCTTCGGGAAGCCCCGCAACATCACCCTCCTCTCGTCCTTTGTCTTCCCTGCGATCCCGCATGTCCAAGTTTATTCCGGGCTACCGACCTCTTAGTTTACCTTCTTCCCTCGGTCGGGCAAGCTCCTTTACATCATCAGCTAGCGACAGCACGAGGCCGACAACGCCACGCAAGGCCGTCCGATTTTCCACGAGTGTGCTTGCAATAGACGAGCAGTCGTAGCGTTTCCTTATCCCCGCACAGTTTATTTAGATCCTGCCAAGCTTTGAGCTGTTTCACTACCGCATCTTGTTGTTCGGATCCACACACAGGACTTAATTCGCTTTAGGCATCCCCGCACGTTATTAACCTATTTTTCGATATATTATTCAGATGTAGCCCATCCTGTCTTTGAAATTATCCAAGCTGCAACCGTATGTCATCATCCTGTACACCTGTGGCTGTGATGTGAATCCCTGCCTCTCCAACGTACCGCCGTTGCCGCCTTCAAGCTTCAACATCGACTGCCTTTTCTACTTCGATATTTCTTCGAGAAGATACCACTCTAGACTCTACACTTCGTCTGACAAGCCGACTCTCCGAGCCTGAACGAGCCACCCCATATCCACCATGCCTCCAGTAGAAACAGAGTATTATGACTTGGTCTGTGGTCGCGACCTCAGGAAATCGCGACCGGTCTAATGATCATTTCTCCGTTTTTTTTGTAACCTCTTTACCTGTAGTTGGGTGTCTCCGTGGAAGTGATAGATACAGATTTGAAAAAGGCATATCGGAAGCAAGCCATGAAGGTTCGTCGTGCCATCGAATTGTCCCACTTCCGATACTTGGATCTCTTCCTCTTCTGCAAGTTCTTATCTCACGTCTTGAAACATAGTATCATCCGGATAAGAACCCCTCTCCCGATGCAGAGGAGAAGTTCAAAGAAATAAGGCAAGTGGCCATCAAATTAAATAAAGCTGGGGGACGACTATCAACGTCCGTGCCTCGTGTTTATAGCAAAGCTTATCAAGTTCTATCCGATCCTGTAGGTGGTGATTTACTGTCCCCTCTGGTCACGGAGAGCTCATACCTCCCCTGACAGAATCTTCGCGCCGTATACGATAAGAATGGAAAGTCAATGGTAGGTCTCTCTTTCACCGAAGTTTGGTACATCGAAAACGACACTGCGGACAGGCGGACAAGGAAACCAACGAGATGGAAGACGCTGCCATGTTCTTCGCCAATGTCTTTGGCGGAGAACGATTTCAAGACTATGTGCGTTCCGCCATTTTTCAGGCTATGCCCCGAGATTGTCTCAGTGAACGCTAGATCGGGGAAATATCCCTGATGAAGGAAATGACTTCTGTAGCACAGACAGTGGCAACCGACGAGGAGCGCGAAGAACTGGAAAAAGAAGGCATCATCCCCCCTGCTACGCCTGTTCGGGAAAAGGCTACTACGCGACCCACGACTCCTGCGGACTCCGTTCAAGCACCCCATTATCTCGACACATCCTCGGTCGCTCTCAAAGCCTCAATCAGTAATGAGGATATGTCCAAACGCACAGTGTCACCCGACCCATCTACGTCCAAGTTTGGTTCCAAGAGTGTTCCCACATCCCCTTTGCAGGAGAAAGACAAAGATATGCACACGGCCTCCAAGAGGCGCAATCGGTTGACGCCAGAGCAAAAGAAGAAACTGCATGAGCTCGATGAAGAGCGAAAGAAGGCTTTGGAAGAACGCGTGAAAAAACTAACCACGAAGTTGGTCGAACGACTCAGGCCTTTTGTCGAGGCTAAACGCCCTGGAGAGAGAGATGATCCAGAAACCCAGATATTCCAGGACAAAGTCAAACTAGAGGCTGAGGATTTGAAACTGGAGAGCTTTGGTGTCGAAGTGAGTTAATATTCCCTTGTTAGATATTGTGCGCATTCGATCCATGAGCGGTTTTAGTTGCTACACGCTATCGGTACTGTCTACAGCATGAAGGCGACATCTTTCTTGAAGTCGAAGAGATTTCTTGGGTTGTGAGTCCTTGCCACGTAATATCCCTCCTTCACCGTTTACAGCATTCCAGCGGAGGTTTCTGGTCCCGGATGAAGGAAAAAGGGTCGGTTGCAAAGGACGCTTGGGGTGTTATTGGGAGCGCGTAAGTTTTTTGATCCATAAGGAATTCCACCATCTGATAGCGACTACTATTCAGACTTAGCGTCCAATCTCTTATGCAGGAGATGGAGAAATTGCAAGCCAAAGGTGAGGTAACTGAGGAAATGCTACATGCGATGGAGCAAGATATGACAGGGAAGGTACGTGGCTCATCCCATGCCTTTAATGTATATCCAGCGGGAATTTATACTAGATATTGCTTGCTTCCTGGCGGGGTACTCGTTTCGAAGTTGTGCAAGTGTTACGAGAGGTAAAATATTCTTCCTTAAAAAACTTATCGTTTAATGACCTGGCTAACTTTGGTCAGGTCGTGGATAATGTCTTGAAAGACCGCGACGTTTCTGATCAAGTACTTCTTAACAGAGCCAAGGTATGCTGACAAGTGAGACCGCAATTTTACGACACTTACACGACACGTCAAGGGTCTATTGATTATTGGCCATGTCTTCAAAAACACGGTACCGGATGGCTCTGATGAGGACCGTCGAGAACTTGAACGGTGCGTATAACGAAGAAACGGTGTTCATCGGACAAATCTGACTTTTCTCTTTCACCACCAGTATGGTTGCCGAGGCTGCTACTGGCAAGTCGAAACACCAGCAACTGCGTACCCAAGCAAAGGGACGGAGAGACGGCAAGCACACGCCACCCAAGGAACCTGCAGACCAAACTGAAGAAGCTGAAGCCTCTAACACAACTCCATGAGATAACGGATGCACGGCAATTTCACATTTCACATTGGATATAGTTCCGTTTCATTGACTTAAGCACTTCTAATCTGCACATGTTCTGAAATCATCGCCACAAAGTAGCGCAGTACAGCGATTGATTTTTTGTAGGGTATTGGGACTACTGTTACAGCACAATAAAAAAGATAAGATATGCCAAACCGAAAGTACATGGTTCACCAAGCGCTACGTGCCCCTGCAGTTCGTTGGTATTCATTTCTCACCTGTCCAGGAAACAATGTTGGTATTCTCAAAAGGGAGCACGTCGTGTCAGGCTACCCACCTCGGCATAGAATTCATCGTCAGCGAGCACGAGAAAACCTGTCCAGGCAAGGCCCTTGGTGATTGTCATGCAAGCCTTATGGGCCTCGATGCTTCGTGCAGAGACTGCAAACGCTGGCGTGTGGTTTCCTCCACTTGGTTCCGTTGGGATTGCTATCACGCAAAGAGCTAAGATCGAGTGCGCCATATGTAACTTGTAGCGTACCGAAAGAGGGATGCAGAGATGGCATCTCTGAAACATATATGTGACATTAGCATACTGGGGTGCCACAAGTGATGCACTTGCCGTAAGAGACGTTACCCTAAAGGGCTCGAAACTTTCATCCGAGACAAGCGGGAGTGTTAGGAAACTTACGAAGTCTGTGGAAGCTCCAAACGGAGCTTGCTGGGCGTTCATTCCAAAATAATTACCCATAGTTTGCGCGAAGTATTTCCCTGGGCGCAAGGTTGGAGCCTTTATCTGAAGGCTGCGCAGGGACGTACCCAAGACAGTGTTCTGCCACAAATCGTAGTAGGGTTTGCCCTCGGTAATCTTGAGACGGCACCCAGTGGCAGTAATTGCTCCCCTAAATTCGTTCAAGAACTTTGCTCATAAATTGAGTTGCGAGCCTCACTCGAAACACGCCTCCACCCGCTTCCGCAGGTGATTTAACTGATCGCGGTCTGGTGCGCGGAGAAGCCAGTGCATGCGCGCGTAATCAGGTATCACTAACGAAATCAAGGCACATTCACCCTTCGGATTTGTGGCAACGACTTACCGTTCGGCGTGTCTTTGCCGCCTTGAATGACTCCAGTGGCTCTGTGATCTGGCTTCATTTGCTGGCGGAGCACGGAGACATTTGAGTACGCGAGGAATGCAGCGTCCAGAGCATTCGCGCCTTCCCACGGAGCATTCCCTGCGTGAGCACTTTCCCCCCATGAATTGGTGGTCAAAATATACATGTTCCACTCACGATTGTCCAAAAAATTCAACGTTAATTGGCTGCATCGCTAGACATGATCCGGTAGACAAAGAATTGGGAGGGCCCGCAGATGGGTGAGACCTGTAAGATACAATTAGATATTCTCACCCCCACAAGTTGTTATGGACATGACTCACATGAGACAGGCGTGCATCCCATCATACCCGCCGCGTTCGAGCAAGATGATTTTTCCACCACCACTTTCTTCCCCTGATCGGATTTTATACTTTGATTACGCCGTGTGTTTCCATAAATCTAAACTCACCGGGTGTTCCCAGTAGAACAACTTTCCCAGCGAGATTATGTGCCAACAATGCGGATTTTATCGCGATGGCCACCCCCACGCCGCTCACTGCGATCAGATTATGGCCGCAGGCATGCCCAATCAAGGGCAACGCGTCCATCTCGGCGTTTACGCCAATGGCTCTCCCACCTTTACCGTGGGTGAACTCTGCTCGCCAGGCAGTTTGGAGGCCAAGATAGTGCCTGGTCACGGCAAAACCGTGACTCTCCATAAAGTCTGTGAGTGTATCGTGGGCATAGCTAATTGGAAGGTTATGTCAGGACGATAATATGACGGTGATTACGCACTGTTCCTCAAACATGAGCTCAGGGTGATCTGCGGCAAAGGGTCGGCAAGTACTACTTTCTCATGCCCGTATTTGCCTACCGTGAATGCGGAGACTCAGAGATCTCAGAGCAACGTCAATAGTGTCGATCGTCGTAGCAATGGTCGTCATGAATGCATGCTTTGGGTCGAAACGGGGGAGAGTTCCACAGTAAGTGGGAGGAGGATCAAAGCTTTGAGTGGTCGGACTCGAGAAGTCACAGCAAGATTCAAAAGATATGGGAATATTATCATAGGGAGGCTGTTGAATCGTGAGTGCCTACGATGTTGCTAAACGAGAGTACAAACGATGGAACCAGGGTCGAGATGTTTGACGGTGACGTCGCGAGAAGGTGGGTTCGGCCTTGGGCTCGGAGAGGGTGTGGAGGGGGAAAAGAGGCGCTTGAGGGACATGCAGCATGCGTGGCCGTGAACGTCTAGCGGGGCGACGAGCATTACGGTAATGGTGGTGTGAAGGGGAGAAGCGAGACAGGGACCGTCGCATGGAAATAGCGTTTATCAGCATTCCGGGCGTCTGCGCCGTCAAACCACATCGGATGCGGAGTAGACGCGTGATCCGAGTCCCGCAATGTTCGGAATTACATAAGCAACCCGAGATTGGCTCGTCCTGGAACTCAAATCCACTGTGGCACGGATCCACCAGCCAATGGTCCAGCAGCGTTCTCTTTAAGCTTCTCGGGCTAGCTTCATGCCGGTTTGTCATGAGAAACGCTAGGTGCCACTGATTCGGCGGAGCTGACAGCCAGCGTTTCACCAAAAAAAAATGGCGCAACACGCTCGCGATGCCATCTCAAGTCCCCTGGGATCGGAGTACTTCATTGATGGGCAATCGCTTCGATGGAAATTTCCGGCAGGATGTTTCCTTGATGACACGTATTGGCCTTGATATGACTGTGGAAGCGTGAGCGTTTGCAAGGTCGCCGTGACGTGAAAAGAGATATGCGCAGGGCACGCCAGTGAATCGGCAAATGAATCGACCTTGAAATCGATATTATTCGCAAGTGATTTGTTTCTGGCACGTTCCGCTGGCACATCATTTCCTGCGATGTCGGCGTCTTCTGGACCTATCGAGTCCGTCCGGTGACAGAGTCGGGAACAGTCAGCAAATGTGCGAAAAAGCTGTCGTCCAATTGGTATGTGGCAAAAGATCCCACCGTGGGCCTGGCCGGGAATTGAACCCGGGACCTCCTCGAATACGGTGCCAACCCTAACAAGGAATCATACTACTAGACCACCAGGCCGACGTGCGTGTTCTTCGTGGGATCCAAGGTGGCAAATATATCCTCTTCCAAGAGCTACCTTACAATAGTATTAGAAGCTCCTTGGCGATCCGTGGTGTGAAGGGATTCGTAATAGCCCGTCCATGTCCATTTGGTTTTATAAATCTGGTCTTTTTTCTGCTGCCCTGATCACTGATCTACGATGTATCATATCCAGTAAATGAAGGAGTGTTGCCAAATACAGATCCGGAGCCTTAGAATTCAACAAGTACAAGCAACCAAATCAGTTCCGTTTGGGGATTGGTCACTCTCATTCGTAAACTTGTTCAAGGCAGCGCCCCTGGCGGCAAGCATGGCCTCGACTCTTGCTTCTATTCATACAGATAACCTCACTCATATATTTCAAGGTCTTAGGAGTCCCAGTCACGAGGCCCGGGTTCAAGCCGCCGTCGACTTGCGTCGTTATGTGCGTATCTGACGTTGTGCGATCTGGCTACTTCGTTGAGTTGTTTTAGGTCGCCACGACGGTAGTTGAAATGCCAAACGATGCTGCAGTAAAGCTATGGGATGACGACATCAATAAACGAATATTCGACCTCATGCACAGCCTGAACAATGTGGAGAGACTAGGAGGATTGTTAGCAATTGGTTCGCCTGTGTTCCACTGTCGCTCTGATTGGTATCTAAACTCATATAGACCATCTTTTGGAGAACGAAGGAGAAGACATGGTTGGATCAAAGCGGTACCTCTACAGGTTCTACAATTATGTGAAACAGTTACTTCCAAACCACGACGTCAACATCATGCTGGCTGCCTCAAAGACCTTGGGGCAGATAGCCGCGATCGGTGGTGCCGACTTTGGAGAAGGGTTCATGGATCTTGAGGTGCCAGCAGCTGTAGAGCTCCTACAGGGTCCAGATTCACCGCGTTATGCTGGGGTCCTCATCTTGAAGGAATTAGCGCGTAATAGCGCGACCTACTT
The DNA here is from genome assembly GCA_038089855.1 of Royoungia palumana. Taxonomy (NCBI): domain Eukaryota; kingdom Fungi; phylum Basidiomycota; class Agaricomycetes; order Boletales; family Boletaceae; genus Royoungia; species Royoungia palumana. The sequence continues at coordinate 169,243 of JBBPLQ010000004.1, read as the reverse complement.
TCATTCCCACATCACCCTTGTTTTTGACAAGATTCTTATACCACTTCGTGATCCCCGTGTCATGGTGAGGGAAGGTGCTGCAGAGCTATTGGCGGCATGTCTAGAGATTGTAGCAAACAGGGAACGGCAGACGCGCACAGCGTATCTTATGAGGATTCTGCAGGATGCTCAATCCGGGCTGAAGATGGTACAACCTGAAGTCATCCACGGCTCGTTGCTCATGTATCGTGAGCTGTTGCTTCATGGGGACACGGTGAGTGCGGTTTCAGCGTCAACCGCCACGGAGGTCAGAGAATTGATTCATTACTGGTAGTTCATGCGGGAGTCCTTTCTAGACACAGCAGAACAGATCCTCCGTTTCAAGTCTCACAGGGACAGTCTGGTGCGCAAGATGGTTATCACACTGATACCCACTCTTGCAGCATATGACACGCAAACATTTTCTGAGCATTACCTACACAAGTCGATGGGACATCTTCTCACACAGCTCGAGAAACCCAATGAACGATCTTTTGGTAGGCTGCTCTCGTGCTATTCTCTGTCAGGTTTACTTACTAGACTAGCCTTTATTGCTATCGGGCACACCGCAACTGCGGTAGGAAGTGATATGAAACCTTTCCTTGATTCCATCATGGTTCAGATCAAATTCGGACTACAACAAAGAGGGTATGTGCACCCCATTGGTTGCAATGCTTCTGCTCATTCGCCACAGAAAAAAGAATGCACCTTCGGAGGAGCCCATTTTCCAATGTGTCGGGATGCTGGCGTCGGCTGTTGGACCGAACCTCACGAAGCTGTTACATGATCAACTAGACCTCTTCTTTGCATGCGGACTGAGCGAGCCTTTACGACAAGCGCTGGTGGCGATCGCGAGAAATATTTCACCGTTGTTAAAGACCATCCAAGATCGGTTGTTGGATCTGCTCTCAGTGATACTAATCGGACAGCCGTACAAGATTATCGGTGCACCATCGTCCTTGGCGAGGGGCGACGTGGTAACTCTCCCGCGTGACTTATCCGCTACGAAGGCGGGAAAGAATCCGGAGCTAGTCACACTTGCGCTCTCAACGCTAGGATCGTTCGACTTTAGCGGTAAGAAGGCTTGATTGAGTGTTCGAACACGAATTGAAAGCTGCGTAGGACACGTGTTGAACGAGTTTGTTCGAAGCGCAGCTCTGCCGTACCTGGAAGATGACAACGCAGACGTACGACGGGCAGGCGCATTGACATGCTGCAAGTTATTTGTGCGAGACCCGATCTGCTACCAGGCAAGCAGTCATGCTATTGAAATCATCAGTGACGTACTCGATAAATTGCTTACTGTTGGTATTGCGGATCCGGGTGAGCATTGCATTCATCCTGATATATTTCTGAGGTCCTTATTTCGCAGATCCTACTATTCGACAGACAGTGCTGTCCTCGCTGCATGAGCGGTTTGATAAACATCTTGCACAAGCAGAGAATGTGCGGTCCATTTTCATCTCTCTCAATGACGAAGTCTTTGAGAACCGCGTCACCGCCGTCGGCTTAATCGGCCGACTAGCTAAACACAATCCCGCATATGTCATGCCTTCTCTCCGCAAAACACTCATACAGCTTCTCACTGAGCTCGAGTATGCTACCGTTACGTGCGTATCTTCCTGGTTTACATTTCCCCATCTTATGTCTCACTAGACGGAACCGCGAAGACTGTACTCGTCTTCTCACCCTGCTGGTCAGTGCTACACAGAGACTCATCAAACCATACGCTCTTCCCATTCTTCGCGTGCTTATCCCAAAGGCCAATGATAGTAACCCAGCCGTTGCTGCTAATGTTTTAATGTGTCTTGGAGAACTTGCGGCTGTGGGAGGCGAGGATGTTGCTCCACACATACCCGAGCTAATGCAAGTCATTATCTCAAGATTACAGGATCCAGCACATGCAAAGAGAGACGCCGCCTTGCGCACCCTGGGTCAGCTGTGTTCCAGCACAGGTTACGTTATTTCTCCCTTGATCGACTACCCTCAACTTCTCCCAATTCTCGGAAGAATTCTGAGAACGGAGTCTGGTTCATCTCGTCGTGAAGTCGTCAGAGAAGTTGTCAAAGTACTGGGCATTCTTGGCGCGCTCGACCCCTACAGGCGAAAGGTAAGGTGCATGACTGGTATAAATCACTCCTCTCAATTCGTGTGTGCAGACAAAGCCAGACGAAGATGGGGCGGTCGAGGGGACCCTCCCAGCTGTCAATACAGCTACCACAACAAGTCCTGGATCTTCGACAGGTTCCGATGACTATTATCAGACGGTGGTCATCACATCACTCTTGGCCGTCTTGAGGGACCAATCTACAAGTAACCACCATCACACCGTCATCGAAGCAATCATGAATATATTCAAGACCCAAGGCTTGAAATGCGTCACATTCCTACCACAGGTATTAATCCCTGACAGCGGATATTAAATTATATTTGACATCGCAATAAGATTATCCCTGCATTTGCTGGCGTTGCACGCACATCCACTGCCCGTCTACAGGAGTTCCATCTGCAGCAACTTGCAATCTTAGTTGGAATTATCAAACAGCATGTACGGAACTACACACCCGAGATTTGGAAGCTCGTGACGGACCTTTGGGACAATGTATCACTCCAACTCCCTATCGTCTCCCTCGTCGAAGCCCTAGGGAAGGCGTTGGATGCCGAGTTTAGACCTTTCTTACCCTCCATCCTTCCCCTTCTTCTTAAAGTCTTTGAAGGAGAACTCACCGAGAAAAGAATGACCACGCAAATCAAAATATTCGACTCCTTCCTAACATTTGGTGCTAATATCGAGGAATATTTGCACCTTATCATCCCGATCATCGTGAAGGCTGCTGAAAGGCTGGATGCGACAACTATCCTTCGCAAGCGCGCAATCCAGACGGTGGCTCATCTATCCCAACGTGTTAACTTCTCTGATCATGCATCACGAATTGTGCATCCCCTTGTTCGAGTTCTCGATGGGCAGAATAACGAACTCCGGATGGCGGTTATGGATACACTGTGTGCCATCGTCGTCCAGCTTGGATCGGATTTTGCTATATTCGTTCCCATGATCAATAAGGTACGTTTTACCCAACCATGACATTTTATGTTGGATTGAAAGGGTCGTAGTGCTTACTCCGGAATCGCATACATCACCCGCGATATGAGAATCTTATCACCAAGCTTTTGAACGGTGAGCGCTTACCCCAAGAATCTGGCATCCATGATTTGTTGGAGAACTCGAGAGTTGCTGAGATCTCGGCACCCGCCGATCCAGCCAAGCTAACGGTCAATCAACAACATCTGAAACAAGCTTGGGATGTTTCCACTGTTTCTACACGAGAAGATTGGACAGAATGGATGCACCGGCTCTCTGTGGAATTCATGAAAGAGTCACCGTCCCATGCCCTTCGAGCTTGTATGAGCTTGGTCGAATTCCATCCACCTCTCGCGAAGGAACTTTTCAATGCCGCTTTTATCTCTTGCTGGACGGAGTTGTACGATCAATACCAAGTAAGCGTGACAATTGTTTGCTTAAGCTCATAAACATTGACAACTCCCTTAGGAAGGGCTTGTACGCTCTATTGAAGCTGCGATAATGTCTCCTACTGCACCGTCAGACTTGATTCACCGGTTACTCAGCCTCGCGGAGTTCATGGAACATGAGGAGAAGCCGTTGCCCATCGAACATCGCACTCTTGGGGAGTACGCTATGAGGTTCCATGCGTATGCAAAAGCCCTACACTACAAGGAACTGGAGTTTTTCACCGAGACCTCACCAAATATCATCGAGGCACTGATTGGTATAAATACTAAGTTGCAGCAGCACGACGCAGCCTGGGGTACGCTTGTTATTGCAAGAGAACAATATGACGTCAGTAAACACGAAGAATGGTACGAGAGACTCGGAAGGTGGCAAGAGGCACTGGCTGCCTATGAGAAGAAAGCTGAAGAGGATCCTGACGCCCCTGACATCCAAATTGGACGCATGAAATGCCTGCATGCACTTGGGGAATGGGACCAACTCGCAACACAAGTGGAAGAAAATTGGTCAAATGCCAATCACGAAGATCGTAGAGAAATTGCCCCGATGGCCGCGGCCGCAGCTTGGTCGCTACACGAGTGGGATTCCATGGACGATTATATCACGACAATGCGGGGTGATTCCCCAGATAGGGCGTTCTACAAAGCCATTCTATCCGTCCACCAGAATCAATTCCCCAAGGCATTGAGGGAAATAGGAAAGGCTCGAGATTTGTTGGAGCCAGAACTGACGTCGTTCGTTGGGGAAGGTTATGGTCGTTCATATAAGTAAGATTCAGCATCTCTCACCCTGGTCTCGGGGTCTCATGATGTTACCTAGCACCCTGGTTCGCGCGCAGATGTTGTCTGAACTTGAGGAGATTATAATGTACAAACAATACGCTGATCAACCAGAACGGCAACAAGGAATGCGAAAAACATGGATGAAGCGGTGTGTACGTCAGTCTTCGTTTCGAGCATTTTTAACTCATATTACTAGTCTGCAAGGTTGTCAACCTGACGTCGAGACCTGGCAACGTATCTTGCAGGTCAGGGCCCTTGTTCTAAATCCGGAGGATGATCCTGTTATGTGGATTAAATTCGCAAACCTCTGTCGAAAATCTGATCGTATGGCATTGGCGGAGAAGACGATTAACTCGCTCCTGTCGCCGGAAAGGGTGAGCCCCAGTTGCGAAGGCATTTGATCAGGTTTAATATTCGAGGTATTAGTTGCAGCATCTACGGGATGATCACCATCAACACCTGAAGGCTCCCCCAAACGTTGTCTACGCTCAGTTGAAGTACATGTGGGCGAACGGTTCTCGGGAAGAAAGCCTGAGTTTCCTTCGCCAGTTTTCTGCAAGCTTGGCAAGGGATTTGCAGATGGAAACTAAGGAACACACACAGCGGACCGGTGTCAACAAGCAGAGACTCGATGAACTATCGCGTCTCCTTGCGCGATGCTACTTCAAGCAAGGACAGTGGCAAGTCGAGCTCAAGGAAGATTGGGGTGCAGTGGGTATTTTTTGCGTTCCTACGCACTCGGTGATTGATTCTGGTCAAGCGAAACGTCAAAGATATATTGCATGCCTATTTCCTAGCCACCCATTACGACCCTGAGTGGTACAAAGCGTGGCATACGTGGGCTCTTGCAAATTTCGAAGTCATTGGACACCTGGAAAGTCAGAAAGAGAACACAGCTAATGATGTTCCTGGTAGTGGTCTGGCTGCACATATCGTACAAGCGGTTCAAGGTCATTATGATCCATGTTCGGGATAACATACCGCTGACTGCACACTTCACAGGTTTCTTCCATTCAATAGCCCTGCGTAATGAGAATGCCCTTCAAGACACACTTCGGCTCTTAACGCTGTGGTTCAAGTTTGGTGCTCACGACGATGTTAGTCAAGCTATGGCTAGTGGATTCTCCGTGGTCGAAGTTGACACATGGCTGGAAGTGATACCACAAGTGAGTGCCGTGTGATCAATTCAAAACCCTGTTTACCACCGTATCTAGATCATTGCACGCATTCAGACTCCAAGCGGGAATGTCAGACGCAATATCAACAACCTGCTGACCGAAGTCGGCAAGCATCATCCACAGGCGCTGATATATCCCCTCACCGTGGCATCAAAATCTTCCAGTATCTCGCGGAAGAACGCTGCCCTCAACATCATGGACAGAATGAAGGAGCATTCTCCCGTCATCGTTGAACAAGTGCGTGTCTTTATTTATACTGGCATTCATCAAGTTGAGGCATGTGATAGGCCCTTGTGGTCAGTCAGGAGCTCATTCGCGTGGCTATACTATGGCACGAGTTGTGGCATGAGGGTCTTGAGGAAGCCTCGAGATTGTTCTTCAATGACAAAAATCCAGAAGGCATGATTGCTACTCTGGAACCTCTGCATGAACTCTTGGAAGCGGTAAGTATGATGTAAATTGTATTCCGATATACCTATTGATCTCTCTCTTCAGGGACCGACCACCGCTCGCGAAACGTCATTCGCTCAAGCCTTCGGCAGAGACCTACATGAAGCTCGGGAAGCCTGCCGTCGGTACCGTGCATACGGAGAAATGTCAGAGTTAAACAAAGCATGGGACATTTATTACGGGGTATGAAAAGAGATTGTTTCGTTGATCCATCTCTAACTTGCTGATTCAAAAACCAGGTCTTCAGGAAAGTGGAAAAACAGTTGCCCCAACTCACGACATTAGACTTGCAATATGTATCTCCTCAGTTGCTCAAAGCACGAAATCTCGAGCTTGCTATGCCTGGTAAGTTTTCTCGGAGATTGATACAGCATGTTCTTGAGTAAAACTATCCTTGGTAGGTACTTACCAGAGTGGCAAGCAGGTGATCAAGATTGCAAGCTTCGCTACCAAATTGACGGTTATCGCTTCAAAGCAACGCCCGCGCCGTCTGTCACTCAAGGGTGATGATGGCAAGGACTACCTGTATGTTTTGAAAGGTAAAATCTCTTTCATTAGCTTATCCTCGCACACTCACTGCGAATTCAGGGCACGAAGATTTACGTCAAGACGAACGTGTCATGCAACTTTTCAGTTTAGTGAACACCCTACTCTCGGTGGACACCAGCAGCTTCAAGAGACGCTTGCACATCCAACGATATGCCGTAATACCCCTGGCACCCAACGCTGGCCTGATGGGATGGGTCAAAGATGCTGACACCCTACACGTGCTTGTCCGCGATTATCGTGATTCCCGCAAAGTCCTACTTAACATCGAATACCGATTGATGCTCCAGGTATGGGACGTCATATCTCTTATAGGACTTTGGATATAGACCTTGGCTGCTCTAGATGGCTCCTGATTATGAAAACCTGACGCTCCTCCAGAAAGTAGAAGTGTTTGAATATGCTCTCGAGAATACCACGGGGCAAGACCTGTACCGAGTGTTATGGCTGAAGAGCCTCAATTCGGAGCACTGGCTGGAACGACGTGCAACATATACAAGATCACTTGCCGTCAATAGCATGGTCGGTCATATTTTAGGGTTGGGAGACCGTCACCCTTCCAATCTCCTCCTCGAGAGAACTACCGGAAAGGTCGTCCACATTGATTTCGGTGACTGTTTTGAGGTTGCCATGCACCGAGAGAAGTTCCCGGAGAAGATACCTTTCCGTCTCACAAGGATGCTAACCCATGCCATGGAGGTAAGAGCACACTGTTTATTCTCGAACTCATCCTGACGCTGGTCTCAAGATCAGTGGAATCGAGGGCAGCTTCAGACATACTTGCGAAATCACTATGTCCGTACTTCGCGCGAACAAGGAGTCACTGATGGCTGTGCTCGAAGCCTTTGTCTACGACCCACTTATCAACTGGCGACTCATGCAAGCCGACGTTGACACCAGGAAACAGGAAGGCGAGATAGAATATCTCGATCTAGTAATGCGACGTCTAATGACTGTTTCCTTTTCCTAGACGTCGACACCGATCCTGGGAGAGCTGCTGAGCTTGCAAAAGTTGCGGCATATCCCCAAGCTCCGACTAGAAAACTGCGCGCAGATGAGAACGATATATTCAATGGTACTTGGTCCGTATCATCTACGCCAATCATTACTGAGTCGTGCTAGACGCTATTGGAGAGCCTGGAGCGAGGCAGGAGGTCAGAAATGAGCGGGCGCTGCTCGTGTACAATCGTGTGCAACATAAGCTTACAGGTGTGTCCTCAGGAGTCACGATGTTTCGAGCCAACCGAATCCCCTCGCAGGCAGAGACTTTAACCCTGATATCGTGCTCACCGTTCCCGCACAAGTAGACAAACTCATTCTTCAAGCTACTTCATTGGAAAATCTTTGCCAGTGTTTTTCTGGATGGTAAGTTTTCCTTCATTTGTAGCCTCTGCCTACAACCAACGGCTTTTTCTAGGTGTGCATTTTGGTAATTTTTTTCTTAATCACCAAGCATATCGTACATATTTCGTTACTTCTACCACATAATCCTGTGACATACGTGCAATCTGTTTCAATGATGATATTGTACCGATGAGAATAGTTTACTGAGGAGAACATCTCGTCATAGCACATAGTTGCTTAATTTGGAAGGGCAATTTAGGTGAGTTGGCCAGACTACGTAGACTCGGACTCACTGCTTGTCAACCGCGCATCCAACGTCACGCTCACACCATCATGCCGCGAGGGATTCCAAACCCGAAGAAGGATGACTTTGGCATGCGCTACACGTCGATGCATGTGCCTCTGGCGTACGTTTGACATCTTACTAGCGAAACGCAACTGACGCGTATGCACAGGCCGAATCCTAAGCACATGGGGACATCCTATCTTAAATCAGAGTCACAAACGCTCTGGGCCAGAAATTCCACTCGAAAACAGAAAGTGCCTGCTGAAGATACGCCCGCATCTCTTGACCAAAGGTATGGTTTCGATACGAAGTGCTACTGTACTGTGATGCGCTGAGCAATCAGTACAGACGTGGTTCGCAGGTCGTGGTCATCCACCCAGGCTCGAGATACTTGCGGATCGGCAAAGCGTCTGATGTTACACCAATTACTGTTCCTAACGTCATTGCAAGGAAGTATAAGGACCCCGTCCCGCAGCCGGAGTACACGGAGAACGTCACACGTCCGCAGAAAGGAGGCAATTTACCGTCTGCAACTTCCAACGGGGACGAATATGCGGTCCCGCCGCCATCCGACGACCCTGTGAGTGACAGTGCTTTCGCCGAATCCTTCCAACGCGCTGATGCCTTGTAGTTCGAGGTCAAACTCTCTTCGATAACGGTGTCACTTCGCGAACGGATGCGTTTTTACAAGCTTCGTATTACACCGAACGCGACAAACATTGCATCGACATTTAACGAGCAATTCAAGCCAGAAATTATTCCCGAACAAAACGATCCTTTCCGGATAGATTGGATCCACGAGCCGTCGTCGGGTGATGGTTATCTAGTCGGGGAGAAGGTAACCTCTCTCGTTTTCAGATCGACGCGTGCATAAGCCTTCTTTTTCTCGATCTAGGCTTTACGGATATCGGACCCTCAAGCACTGAATTATATCGTCCGGTGGCCGATTCACGGTCAAAATTTCAACAGCAGGGGTTATCCATCTGTCCAGATGATCTTAGATGATATCGAATCCATCATCAGTAATGTCCTCGAGGAAAAGTTGGACATTAAGCGGCGTGACTTCAAGGTTAGTGGTGAGTGGCTTTCGGCGACAGAAGGTCTTATGGTGCTCCACAGAACTTCTCTGTCATGCTCGTCATACCGGACTTCTATGACCGGGTCTACGTTCGAGAGTTCGTCAACATCCTTTTGGTGTCATTGGGATTCAAACAGATTTGCGTGCAGCAGGTCAGTTGTGGCGCCTGATCAATATCAGCACCTTCTACTTCCTGGACATAATCCTGACTTGTCCTCGTTAGGAATCGCTTGCTGCGACGTATGGGGCCGGGATTAGCAATGCATGCGTCGTCGATATCGGAGCCGTCCAAACCAGTGTTGCCTGTGTTGACGAGGGTTTGGTCATCGCTGATTCAAGGTAGAGACATTCAGCCTTCACAAAGATACTTCTGACACTTTTAAGGATGTTATTAAACATGGGTGGAAATGACGTAACAGAGTTTCTGTATGTTCTACTCGAAAGAATAAATTTCCCTTACAGAGACATCAATCTGGCTCGTTGGCATGACTGGTTAGTGATGGAGGATCTCAAGTCGCGTTTATGTACCTTAGCGGAGGTATGTACTTGATTGATTTTTAGCGGGAGCTTTGATTGGGAGACATACGGCAGGGAGACGTTGCATTGAATTTGTACGATTTTGTCGTTCGACGCTACGGTCGCCCTACAGAGAAATATGGTCTTCGCGCCTATGATGAAATCATACTCGCTCCTATGGTCCGTATACTAGAACATACTCCTCCCCGTGTCCTGATCTCCTGTCCTTAGTGCGTATTTGAGCCCCGAGTGATCGAGTTCGATCGAAAGCGCGTGGGTGTTCGGCCTATCTCAAGCACTGACATAACAGAAGAGATTGTCGAGAATCAAGTTGATCATGTCGTAGGTCTTGTGTATGTATTCCCTACGCGGCATTCTCACGGTAGACTGCAGACACAAGCAATGATTATCTCCACACAACATTTACTTCCATCAACTCCGTCTGCTGTGGATGGCTCAATACCCAAAGTCTCTTCCGCCGTCCCCTCACAACGAGGTCAATAGCTCGATTGCTTTCGAGTTTCAGCTTGCTGACTAAACAGCGACAGGAAGTCCAGGTACCACTACTGAAAACGATGCGAAACTCGAGCAACAAGAAGTCTCGCTACCTTCTACTGCAGACCCGACACCCCCGCCGACGGCAACAGAGCCGACCGATGGCGATGCAACGATGGTCGTGGAGGTTGAGCGGGAAGATAAAACGCCTCAAGCTAATCCTCCTGCCCAGCCTGCAGCACAAGTGCTGGCTCAGCCCGGCCCCTCTACTGGTGGCTTTTCAGGCGGCCTGCCAATCGATGTGTGTGCAGAAGCCAGCAAGCTGCCGCTGGACGTTGCCATTTTCAACAGTGCACGAGCATGCGGCGGTGACGATAAAATACGCAAGTATCTCCAGGCGGTTCTCGTAGTCGGTGGAGGGGCCCAAATCCCCGGGATGGCTCACGCGCTTGAGAGCAGGTAATGCGACATTGTTTTGAGGACGTCAGAACCCCGTCTGATGATTTGGCTGCGTCTTAAGGTTACAAGCCATCGCCACGCCGTTGGTTGCCAGCATGGACAAGGTACAGATCATCCCACCCCCGAAAGACGTGGATCCCAAGGTGTTGGCATGGAAGGGTGCCGCTGTCCTTGGCAAAATGGACTCTGTTGGAGATCTCTGGCTTACTCTGGCTGACTGGGTACGTTTTATTTTTGATGTGTCAATTTGGGACTTGAAGGATTGCGCCACAGGACGTGTTGGGAATGAGAGGATTAAAAGAGCGTTGTTTCTACCTGTAGAATCTGGACTATCCGCGGGGATATCAAAATAAATTTGCATGTAATTGGAGTCGATGACAGCAGCCGTGATGCGTGCTACAGATCTGGTACATTACGATAAGAAGGAGACAATACATCGGGGTTTGAGGGATATCCTGCCAAGTACAGCCTGGGCCATGTGAATACAGGATGCCCACGCACTGCTTGTCTTGCTTGAGCAGGCAGGATACGCGTAGCTATGTTTATTCGGCATACCAATATTACGGAAAGCATTCACATCTGGCATAGTTTATGCTTTCGGCGTAAGCCTGCGGACCTACACCTTAGACCTCCAGGCGATTCTTGATATCGACAAAATCCACTGCTTTCATTGAACTCCATTGGGCTGCCATAGATGTCATTACGACCCTTCCGATCCTGGCACAAGGTGTCGAATCAGCCATAAAACATAAAATAGATGAAACCCCTAAATGTGAGGAAATCGCGTACTTCTCCCGTTTGGACCATTCTTGTTTACTATGGCCGCCTTCATCCCAGTCATCCAACGAGTTAGAACGCGTAGTCGAGGGGCCGGTCGACTCGCGAGAGAGGGTAGCAATCAAGCCACGGATTGCAGCATCCGCAGTGCGGTTCGGGGTGAATGGAAAACTGGAAGCAGGACGCGGGGTCCGTTCCGGCGTGTGAGGAAGAGAAGTTCTACATAAAGGGCAATCAACGGTTTCATGCCAACCACCGCATCCCTTATGGAGACGGGAGAAAACCCATTTCAAGATGCAGGTGGCACAAAAGGTATGGCCACAAATACGCGGCGTCAGCGAATATGGGCAGGCCCTATGAAAATATATTGAGGGCATGCTCCACATGGGAGACAACAATTAGGGCTTCAAACGTACATGACCTCAAAGCACCTGCGGAGTTGCACACGGAGATTGGGTCAGTTACGACAACGCACCCTGCCAGCAATGCACCTCACAATGGGCATGTAAAATAGTCCTCTAGATGCTTCAGGCTGAGTTGGGCAGAACAGAAATTATTTTCCTTAACCTGGTCAGCCAATTCTTGTTTGGCCTGAAGGGCGGTCTCTAATTGTTCCTCTAAGTCCTTCACCCTTGAAAATTCCTCGTCACAGAATGCCGCAGTGAGGTCAGATGACTTTCTAGAGAGTACTTTCTCGCGGGAGTCTGTTCGCCGGAGCCTTGGCTTAGCTTGAACGACTCGAACCGGCCCACATTCTTTGCGCAATTTCGACTTGTGCTCCTCGAGTACGACTAGCAGCCTCCTGTATTTCGTTGGATCACGACGCACGCCTAATTCAGTCGGCTTCGGACGAAGTGCTGTCGTTGTGGGTAATGTCAAGTGTTCCATAGCAGGAGCACGAGTGAGCACTGACATGATGTCGCTGATGACCCCAGGCCACGTTTGTTCCTCAGTCGCGCAGATCGTCGAATGCTGTTGGATGCCATACTCCTTGTCAACAAGCGTGATGGCTCTTGGGTCCTACGCGACATGGTGAACAGCGTTGAGCGTGATGCCACAGTCCCGCTCTGATCAGGCCGCATTTGGAAGGTTCTGTAGTCGCCTGGCGTGGGAAAACAATAATGGTGGGGTAAGGTGGGTACATTTTTTTTATTCTTATAAATGAAATCACGAGAACATGATAGATTGTGTTCTGCTGGATCGATACTATGTGAAAGGCGTACGTTTCACATAGCAGTCAAAGGGATGGGTTATCGATCTCACACGTCCTGTAACGCATCAATACGAATACAACAGGTCATAGTGCGAACACGGAACGATGATGTAAGTATTCCCCCTGGCGCCTCGGGACTTGCAAATCTCCGACACGGTGACTCATCAGACTGCGGGCTAATACGGAGTCTCACCTAGTACATAGGCTCGTTCGATGTGTTGCTGCTTGGAGGCAGGGTCGCCGAGGACACCCTCAAGCCGATCCGTAGTCGTCAGTCAGTCAGCTTGTATTTATATAGTACGCTCACGAATTCATTTTATCCGTTCGGATCAGATGGAATGTGGGAACGCCAGCCTGAGCGCCTGAGGCGAAGCTTCAAAGTACATCCATCAATGGAATACCTTCACGTTCATACCCGCTGAGGGCTTACTCGCGTTCGTAGAAATGTCCGTCATTTTCGCCTCGCACTCTTTACGAATTCCTGATTTCCATCAGGAAGCCTGGGGAGATGCGGCACCCTTTTCGAGTCCGAAACCTTGCTACGTATTCGTAAAAGTGCATAGTCTATGACATAGGGATCGAGACCTGCCTTGAATGCCTATATGATCGCTTACAAGGTTTCTGACCAACTGAACTCAAACAATTCAGCCGTAATTAATCAGCCGTTAACCTCCGATTCCCGAACTTCGAGTGGCCCATCATCGACCCCTGCGTTAAACTTGAATGATGGCACCACCATTGGTTTTGCTCAATCTTGATTATTTCTTTGTGGCTCCCAGGCTCAATTAATACAAGTGTAGTGCGACGTGCCATCCGACTCGGCTTCGAGACGGCGAACCTAGATCTCGGCTCGTCTGACCGTGACATGAGTCGTCGCCCGACCCTATCACGCGACGCTGATAATGGTCTCAGTGACAAGATTCTTGATAATCTCCGCGATAGGGCAGTTTCGTTCCGATATCGGCGTCCGACACCACAGATTGGGCACATGGGCGATGCAGTGCAGCAGTCATTGCACTCTGTAGCCATGGCACGCGAGATATTCTTGAATTGCAGTGACCTTTATAGTTTTCGAACATGTTTTTGTGGGCTGAGGCGATGATCGCGTCTGATGTTCGATGACTCCATTGATGCTCAAAAATGTTCCGACGCTTCCATCCAATCGGGAGGCTAGCACGGGTCGGAAACGATCAAACGGGCCGTGATTGGCACTAATTTGCACCGATGGTTCCTGATAGTGGCACAGATATTTGCACAAGACCCTCGAGAATTAAGATTTGGAGGCGTGTTATGCTCGTGTTTCGTCAGTTGGCAGGTGCACTGGTTTCAAAGTACTGCCCCACTTCGGTTGTGTCCAAACATTCAAACCGAGTGGCGTGTAGTTCCGAGTTTTTCATGCCTGAAAGTGGCCGGACAGACGAGACTGGCAGTACGCGGACTTTAGATGAAGATGAAGGACAGTAGTATGGTATGTCTTGACCAGCCGATTTGGTCAGGAGACTCAGCCCACACCTCGTGGAGGTCGATTGGCGAGAGCAATGTGGGAAACTTGGCAGGTGACCGATAAGGCCTCGCCAGTCTCGAGCATGATCGGATGAGTGTGTAGGAAGTATGGAAGCGAACTGGGGTTAACTAGCAAAGAAGAGGAAAGAAGACTAGCCAGTCGCGGGGCCGAGCGACAAATCACCACGCGCGAATGGCAGCCGGAGTGTGGTCGGTGGCTGACCAGAACGGGAGCATAGACTTTTTGATGGGCATGGCGGGCAATGCTGCGGCCGGGGACCCATCGACATCTCGGGCACGTCGGGGGGTCGGGACCCGGCAATGGACTCGAAGAGGAAAATAATGTTCGCTCGGCTTGATTCCGAAACGTCATGTCAGAATTCCCGAGATAGAGACACCGACCCAAGGCTGAGGGGCGCATTTTCAAATAGGAAGCTGTGTGACACGTTATTCGGATCTGCAGATATGATGCGAGAAAAGAAGGTGCGTGCAGTCACACGTCACACAGGGAACGTTTTTTTTTAGAGTATGTGTTCGGAAACAAACGCGTCGGGAGTGACTAACATTGTTGCAATGTGATCCCGCGGGACCCATCTGCACTGCTCCCCGCCGCAACATCCCCGCTCCTATGCCATCTCGACGCGTCGCGAGGCGCGCACGACGAGCAACGCTCGTTCCCGAATGCAACTGGCGGTGGTGTGGAGCGCGGACAGCACCGAGATCTTGCTGGACCGCGTGCTGTGTCACGTACACGTATGTGCTTTCCCCATCTTTTGCCGTAAATAAACACTGACAGGCGAGCCTCGAATCGAACCGAGATCACATTCAATCGCGTCACCCCGAACAGCTTCACTCCGTGCTTCATTCCGTAGCCGTTATCCCTTATTTTTCCAACTTGGCTCTTCCTTCTGTCCCTCAATGCAATCTCAGGTTCTCGTCCAACCTCCACCACTTCTTGCCGTCTCCCGCCACGTCCTCCCGACAGCCGTCCCCCGCGCCCTCTACCACAGCGCCTTCTTCCCCGATCTCTCTCCCGTTCACTCCGCTTGCTCGCCCATCCTGGACAGCAAAAGACTCCCCGCAGCCCAACCGGGCCCGGGCTACTCTCATACCCTCCATGTCCTCCTTGGTGATGTCCCCCGTGACCATCCATCATTAACGCCTCCACAGCCATATCCTGTTTTAGCTCCGAGTCCTTCTCGGTCAACTTCCCATCCCCGTGCGCTTTCCCCCTCTCTTCCCGGTTCGCGTCCGAGCACGCAAGATCAACCCTCCACCTCGGTTCCCACTTCCTCCTCTCCGTCCCCTCCTCATATTCGTCTGGCTCCACTATTCCCGCCGCCTCACAGCGCACCACATAATATCAATCAGTTTGCCTCGTCGGCAACTTCCTATCCTCCTAATATGGATCGTTACTCAATCGCGAACCTTACAGAACGCTATTTACGGGGTAACGATAAATACTCCCATAATGAGCATCCCCTCCAAGACCAACGCCGCATGTCCGACCCGACCACGTATGGTAGTGTAACAAGCGGTTACTCAACCAATACAGCCGATCTCTCTAACGCCCGTTATCACCAATTCCAACACCAGTACTCCTACGTGCCTCCCCGATCGCACCCCTCCCATTCTTCTCCACTCCACTGCTCTTCAAGCCCTCGCCCCTCCACTGGTTCCTCGTGGAAGGATAGTCAACTTCCCTCAAACCCTTACGACTCTGTCGAGCTAGAAGCACCGCTCTCTCCCTTGAATCCTACTTTCTCTGGCGGTGCGAACTCACCTCCCATCGGGGTATCAGGCATGATCTTCGCCCCTCTTCATCAGGACTATGGTCCATCTCCCCCAGGAACCGGTACATCCACTTCTTCCACTCCGCCCGCCACCCACCAACAAGCCAAAACAGCTGGTGATCCAAGTTCTCCCTCGAACAATAAGCAATATTCCTTCGTCTCCTTGCCCGGGAATGGCGTCAAAAAACGCCCACGGCGCCGTTACGACGAGATCGAACGCTTGTACCAATGCTCTTGGGAGAACTGCTGTAAATCGTACGGTACCCTAAACCACCTTAACGCGCATATCACGATGCAAAAGCATGGTCCGAAGCGCAGTCCTAATGGTAAGCACAATTCCTTACCTCGTCCATTTGTATAGGATAGCCTCTCTGCATCGTACTGACTGACTGGCATCCTAGAATTCAAAGAACTTCGTAAACAGTGGCGTAAGGCAAAAAAGGAAGAGGCGGAATCCAGGGCGCTCGATGCGGTGCGACACGCTTCCCAGCAACATCCCCCCTCGCAGCATCCTAGCTCCCGCCACTCCATGTCGGAAGCCGAGTATCAGGCTCACAACATTCGTCCCTCATTCGACTACACCCACCATCCTGAACGATCAGTACAACCTATTGGTCATTTAGATGATCTTCATGATGTCCACCAGCGAAGTGTTTATCCTCGCAGATCGCAACGATACGCTTCGTTTGCTCCCTCGCACCTCCAACAGGCCGGTGTAGCGTATCCAAACACTCACGCCCACGGCACCAGTACATCTAGCGTCCCCGTGAATCGTCTACCGGCCAACAGCACGCTTTTGACACCGTTACCGGGCTATGAACCCTCCTCGATGAGTAGTGCCACAGATTTTGACACATACCACTCCTATGAGTTGTACGGTAGCGATAGCCGTCCAAGAAACAATCACGAAATCCCTGGGAGGTACGGGGACAGAGGACGAGCACGCTCTGACCACGTTACCCCGGGTACCGGCCCACTCTCATGATGTCAAATGCCATGATACCTTACTTGGCATGCCCGACCTCACTCCTTTCCCTCTCATCTCCTACCACGATCTTCAATATGCATCTTACGACCATGTACCGTCTGCGAGAAGGAACCTTCGTTTTGTTCTCACTCGCCAATTAATCCTCGCGCCAAGCCCAACGTTTCGCGTTGTTGTCACCCTCGCCACATTACGGGCACAATAGGTAGCTCTGCTTTTTTACGTGGATATACTTTATTGCCTCTATGTTCAATTCAGATATTAACATTGAGTCACATCACTACCAACATGGGATCGTAAGTCACCGACTTCCCTGCATAGTTCATATGAGACTGTGAATGAGGGTGCGTATCGGATATGGTTCAGCGTCCCCTTCATCGGCCTTTTGGAAACCACCTGTCTGCTTGGGGGACACCCAATCTTTTCAGTTGTCTTGGCACTAGCCAACATGATGTCCCGCTTCTGTTTTTATTACAGAATTGATGATCGGTGGCAGCTAGGGTCCGCAACACAATAATTGCAAGTCTGTCGCCCCCTCAGAAATGCGATCCCGGGGTTTGCAGTGCTTGCATCACTTCGACAACGGTGTCCGCGGTGCGAATAACCAAATCAGACACGTTCCCACATCAGGACTAGTTTCATGTGAGTTCTGAACAAGGTCGGATCAGTATCTGAACATAAAAATTTGATCGGATTTGACGTTCAGGGCGATCCTGCTCCCGGAGGATTCGACCAGCTATTGTTGTTGCCGCATATTTGGTACTTGGTTGAAGTCTGGTTGGGGGTTCGACTTGTCCCATGAGGAGGATACGAAAGTATGGGTGACGGGTGTATTGTTCCTGATTGATTATGGCTCAAGCGCCCAAGCGCTTCGACGGTAAATATTAATTTCATTCCGGGGCAAGTAAATCGCCGACCGTAAGCGAGGGACAAAGCAGGTGCGGACTGACTCAGAGTCCCTCTCACGAAACCCTTCCGCTGGGCCATCATCCGAAGGCCCTCTAGAACCTCGATTGTACGTGACGGTGTTGCAGTGTCCAAAACTCAAATCTCTGACGGATGAAAGTAGCTAATACCAAGTGCGTCCTGGAACTAACGAGCGATGAATTTACTGGTCAAGGGCTCACGACCTACATGTCAGTGATCACAGACTAGGAACTGTCTTCTGTCCTTACTGGGCGGTATATTGCGGTCGTTCGTATTTTATCGATACTGTGTTCCCTCCTATTCGAATCTCCGCTCTCTCATTGCAGTGCGATATCCGATGGCACTGCACGTTCTGGATTGTGATCTAGTGAAATTTGTAACCTGATTCCGCACAAGCATCTCCCTGAATATCATGATAACGAACTCGAATTGTGGATGTCCACCTAAGGACGTCCACCTACTGAGGACAAAGTGATCCACTACTTGTCCCTTTCGAGTGCGGGTTGGGCAATCTTTACGGCACCTGGTGGGTTTTCAAAACGTATCGGGCTTCCAAGGACGGGGGCGGCGGGTCGCCGCACCTTGTGAGCGATGCGCTAGAATTTTGATCAAGTACAGGGAAGGTGCACATGTGCCCGATGAAATGGATCTTTTGCTGGTCAAGAAGCAGCGAGAGTGCTACCGATTGAGCCTTGCCGAGCTGTGCTTTGTGGCGTTTCGGGGGACGCGACGAACTGCCGGACATTTCCCATTGAATTGTCCCGAACAGGACGTCATCGACAATAAAAGACTTCGCCTTCTCGACTTCCTTGTTCCGGGACTTGTTTGCCGTGGGAACAATAGGATTTACTAGGTAGACTGAAAGACTTTGTTCACTTTCCATTTCAGGATCCACACAGACACGCCCTGCACACTCCATGTACACGTGCATGTGAAACGTTGATCGTCTCTATCATCAGACATCGCGTGATCCGAGCAGTGAGTGCAATGAACTTTGAAGTTTCTGGATTAGATTCGAACTCGCCAGTTGTCCTTGCTGTTAATAAAACACTTATTTATTCAGTCCCACAATTAGAATCAGAAGAAACGACTTCTCTGTCACGGAGGCGGCACTTACTCATGTTATTCTGGTAGTACTTTAGCTATACCGAGAATAATCAGGATCAGCAGCAGCATAGGCGCGCCGAAAAAAAAAAAAAATCCATGTGCAGCGCATGACTGCAAGTCCGCAACGGTTCCCGGTCGTTTACGTTGGATAATTTTGCACGATTAATGTGCGTCGTGGGCTCATCCATCAAACTTTGCTTGTAGTCGGAAGAAAAACTCCACGACACGGCGGACTACTTCTAAGTGGCCGGGCTCGGGTAATAGAAGAACTTGAACCGTAGTACTAGCAAGTTCTTCCATTCAAATCCGAGTCATGAAGTCCAGAAGTTTCTCAATATGTGAGTGTGTCACGCGGGCCAAATCCTTGGAATAATCGCAACCTCGTAAAAGCCGTAACTTGCGATAAGTTGGAACCTAGTCCGAGAATGAATCAAACCCACAGGGCTCTCATGACGAACACTAACTCCGAGTCGGACGAGATAGCTGTGGGGTATCTTTGTGGCTATGCTGATAATAGCTGATTCCGAGAAAGGGCGCCGTTCCTAGTCGTGCTCAGCTGCGCAACGGGCTGCGTGTACACACCTTTGTCTGTCTTAATTTCCAAACCATGTTTAGACTCGAAGATATCCCCGTGGAAGTGTTACTGGACAATGTGCTTCCGTCCCTCCCCACGCCGGACCTCTTGCGTCTTGCACGAACCAATCGATTTTTCGCAACCCTCTGCAACGACAACACATTTTGGAAGAGAAAGCTGCAAGACGATTTCAACTTTTCAGATGAAGGTACTGCGCGTTCCACTGGCTGGAAGTTCATTTATCGAGGCCTGAGCCATCCGCGCACCTACGTATGGGGGTGAGGATTATCTTGATCTCAATATCATCCACGCCTTGAACTAACGTCGGTTGGCCAGGGACTCATCCAATGGAAGACTAGGATTGCAACGAGTCCCGTCGTCTCACATTCGGGATGTCCCCTTTCCTGCTGAACTTCGCTTCGATAACGGTGTTCGCATCGTGCACATAGCCGCTGCCGGGATGTGTGTCCGCCATTTACCTCAGGTGAAATATTTTTTGATTTTTTTTCTAGGTGCTTCTTCGCTCTCGATTCCAAGGGAAATCTCTATGCATGGGGTATGGCGCCGTTTGTCGACCGCTTCTTGGCTTGATTAATCAACCATCGTAACCTGCAGGCACATTGAATGGACAACAGTATGCACTCCAAAGGGATGGGTTTTCGGCTCCTGGAAAGTCCGCATACCATCCAATGAAACTTAGTTTACCTACTGCGACGCGCGCCATCAGGCAAGCGGTTGCCCGTATACTGCTTGGATTGCTCTCACACACCCCCTTGACAGCTGTGGAAGGTTCCACGCCACCAGTCTCGACGATAAGCTGCACGTTTGGAACTTCTTGAGCCTTGGCCGTCCATTCCGACTCCTAACGTCGCTCTTGGACGGCACTACCCAAGACTCGACCCCGATGCAGGTGGAGTCTGGCTGGAGCTTTTCTTCGGTCCTTACCAAGGGTGGAGACGTTTTTGTTTGGTGGCCATTCCATGGCGAGATGAAACAGTTGGTTGATGATCGCAATGCTGCCATGGACCAACAAGGGTTACATGCTCACGACACAGAGGGTGGGGTAATCCCATGTGCTTACTGGGACCTACACAAAGATCCATTCAGGCTTCCTGAAATACCTCGATTGCCTAGACTGGACGCAAGTGATGTCGAAGACATGGATGTCCACCTCGTGAAGATCGCCGCTTTGGATAGCCATCTCATTGGCCTAACGAATCGTGGTCACGTCCTCAAGATCTTAGTTCAAACGATTGACATAGCCAGGCTCGAAGGATGGGTCTATGTGCGTTGATATCTCCTCCATTTCAGTCGGTATTTACTGCGGCTTTGTATTGCTCAGCTCCCTCACTTTTCGGAATCGGAAAAAATTAAGCAACATGTCACCTCTGCCGCCCCGGACTCCCCATCCCTGCAAGATCTGGGAGACATTCAAATTACTCATGTAAGTTGCGTGGAGCCAGTTGCGATACTATAAGCTGATGAAGGGTAGATTACTGCCCAATTCGAAACATTTGTAGCCTACTCCACAGGTTTATCTTCCGTCGTGCTCATGGGGACGCATGAAACCGATCCCAACACCGAACCTCGCATCATCCCGGCTCTCCAAAACAGAAGTGTTATTTCCGTCATACTTGGTGACTACCATTACGGCGCCCTGACCTCCACGGGAAAGCTTCTGACTTGGGGATCGTACTCCAACGGGGCTCTTGGCCTCGGGGATCCTACAACAATTGAACCTGGTCAGCCAGGAGGCTACCGGACCGAACAGCAGCGGCAACATGGCTTGCGATTCAGGAGCCAGCCATCCGGGACGACGGAGCCAGCCGAGGTCAGGTTTGGCTGTGGTGAGAAACGAAATAGAAAGAGATTCTGCTTTGCGGCGACTTCCGCGGGGTGGCATATGGGGGCGCTAGTAATTGACTTGGAGGTGAGAGTGTTCTTGTCGGGGTGATGACCCTTTTGACGAAAGTCATTTTTATCATATAGCCGGATGACCCGAACGAAGAGGAAGAATCAGTTTCTATGCCAGGTGGATTCCCTTCCGAACCCAAACCTTCTGAACCTACACCCGCCAACCCTCCTGTTTCCTCAGGCATTCCCAGGCTATCGATTCATCGTGTTGGTTTTGCTGGAAGAGGAAGTACACGTGGATTTCCCCGTGGCCACAGAGGCGGTTGAAAGGAAATCTTCTTTTCCCTGGCTGATATAACAATAGGCTAGCCCTCAGTGTATTTTTTGTATTTATATTGGTCATGACGGCCGGGGGCTGGGAAGATCAAGATGCAAGCTTTGTAAGAAATACAGCCCAATGCTTCCGATTGCGCAATTTACTGCGGTTTTCTGCAGATGCTTTTCTCGAACGTGTTTAATTTCTTCTGTTTCACGATAAACATAGAACGGGGACCACATAAAAGCCAGACCTTGATTCCCTTCCTGCAGAGATCCTTGAGTCTACGATGTCATCCCCAATCGTCTTTTACGACATCCCTAGCAAACTGGGAATCAACGCTTGGTCTCCTAACACATGGAAGACGAGGTGAGATTACCTTCCACCGGGGATGTCGTGCGGCTGAATGCGATCGCAGGTACGCACTCAACATCAAGGGTGTCCCCTACAAGACCGAGTGGGTGGAATACCCCGACATTGAAGCTCTCGCCAAAAAGATCGGCGCGCCTCCTACCGGCACCAAAGACGACGGCTCGCCCGCATACACTCTCCCCATCATCAGCGATCCCAACACTGGCAAGGTCGTCTCGGATTCTTTTCTGATCGCCGAGTACCTCGACGCTCAATACCCCAACCACGGGGCTACCCTTTTCCCAGCGGG
This sequence comes from Royoungia palumana, assembly GCA_038089855.1. Taxonomy (NCBI): domain Eukaryota; kingdom Fungi; phylum Basidiomycota; class Agaricomycetes; order Boletales; family Boletaceae; genus Royoungia; species Royoungia palumana. The sequence goes on along the minus strand of JBBPLQ010000004.1, from coordinate 146,852 downwards.
GACCAAGCCGGTCATCGCGGCCTTTGAGGACGGTATCGTTGGTGCCCTCGGTGGGGTCTTGTTGTTGCAACTCGCTGTCAGCTGTGTTGCCCTCAACCCTCGCAGCGAGGCCTACTTTAGAGCGACACGGGAGGCCAAGTTTGGCAAGAAAATCGAGGAGTTCTCGCCAGAGGGCCCAGCGCGTCTGGCGGACGTGGCTAAAGGAAAGGAAGGGTTCGGGGCGGTTGAGGGGTGGTTGGCCAAGAGCGAGGGCAAGTTTGTGCTGGGCAACACCGTGTCGTATGCGGACGGTATTCTCGCTGGATGGCTTACTTGGATTAAGGTCACCAACGCCATCTGGAACGATGTCGCGACGTGGCACAATGGACGATGGGCAACCTACCTTGAGGGAGTAGAAAAGGCGGGTTACGCTTCAGTGAATTGAGCTAATTGGTCGGAGGGACGGAAAAAAAATGGCAGTCGATGTGTATGAGTTGTATTACCTATTTACTTGACAACCAAACAGCTTCTCGAACCGGACCTAGCGGTATTTTCAAAGTCGGGGCCAGAAGACTCGTCATGATCAATGATAACAATTTGACCAGATCAAGTTACTTAGTCCCAGTTCACGTAAATCGCTTGCCAGCCGGGCTTAGAATAAATCGAAAAATAAAAAAATCCTGGGCCTGGCCGGGAATTGAACCCGGGACCTCCTCGATTCAGGACTGCCCTAACAAGGAATCATACTACTAGACCACCAGGCCGCTATTTTCGCACTCAGCCTTGAGTATCATATCTGAAAAAGGGTTGGCTGACAGCGTTTCGAACGAGTGTCATGAAAGGAGTGTCAAGATATGCAATAATATAACATATATCTGTAGGTATCTCTCAGTACTATCTGAAGCGGAAGATGTTCCGTAGCGGGGTCGAGAGTCGGTTTCTTGCACTACCTTCAATGCTTTTCCGTACATCGGTCTCAACTATGGACAGGTGTTTCGTTTGACCCTGAGGAGCTGCGACGGATTTCTGGTTCTCCTTTCTGTACAAGTCTCGGCAGGGGCGCTCAACTTGGGTTGTTATCGAAGTTGATTTGGATGTTTCAGATGGGCGACCAACTCCGGGATGTTTGCGCTCGATGTTTGCGGTCACTTTGATCCGCTTAGGAGGAAGTCGGGAACTTGGAATGAATTTCTTCTCCTGTGTACTCTCGCAAAGCGTTGGCACTTCTTTGACGGAGGTTAGACCACTCGACGGTTTGGCTGCATTTGGCGTCGGTGTGCACGGTCTCCCAGACATGACAGCAAGAGGCGGTGACAGTGCCGATTCTGATAGAGGTTGAGGAGGGGAGACAATAGCATCTTGCGGTTCCTTTGTAACCATATCTTCAAAACGAACGCTCTTTGCTTTCTTTAATATGCCTCTTACGTGGGGAGACGTCAATGGGCTAACAATCGCGGGGCGAGGGGGCAGTGGGAGTCCTGGAGGACCGCCAGTAGGGGTGACAGGTGATGACGGCGGAGGCGCCGAGTCAAGGCGAGGGGAGCGCGCAGTAAAAGCGACCTTCGCAGACGTTGAAGAGATTTTCGGCAAGAAAATACTTAAATCGGAAACGATTTCCTTAGGGACTTGGCCATCAGTCCATCCAGAGTAGTTGTCGAAGGTAGCGAGTCCCCGCGCAAATGCCCATTCGTCGGAACTCGACGAGGTGGGGAAAGCCGCTCCCTGTTGGGACGATAGTTCCTGGACGTATGTAGGGATCCCGTTCCCAAGCGCAGTGCATTTTGTCCTGAGGCTCAACATCATGCTCTGATGATCTGTAAAGAATGGAGTAGGGGTGCTGTCGAATCGGGGCGACCAGACACTTAAAGAACCCCGAAAAGCGGTGGGAATATCTGGGTACTCCAATTGTTCGATAACATGCTCTTTCAACGTTAAGCCACTTAGCGACTTTCCACGGCGAACAGCTAGAGGCGCATCAGGTGTAGTTGGTACTGTTCCAATCTTCAATCCGGGAGAGAACAAGGTTGGCGGTGAAGACACCTGTGCAGTCCCCATGGGGCGGTGTGGCATGTGTGTGAGCGTCAACTCTTTGCGGAAGGTGCCAGAATCGATATTCGCGGAGTGATTAGGGGCCTGCGATGTCGATGCGTGGGTTTGTGTCGAGGCACAAGTAGAGGAGTGCATGTGATCTGTAATTACCGAAGGTATCGTATCAGCAACACGCGGATGTTCCCGAACTGTCTTGCGCCGCTCAGTAGAAGAGTCGACCATATCAGAGGCGCGTGCGGGGCGTTCTACGATCGATGTCCTTTTCGCGGCAGGCATCTCGCATGACCAAGGGATGTGATTCGGAGGGTCGTCTGACGATAGAGCGTCCTATTTCCCTGAGTAAGCGCATGGCTGGAGAGATTATGGACATGGAACACACCACCCACTTCCGCATGTACAGCTGTTCCTTCATGATCAATTTCATACGTGGAATCGTCGGTGCTGTCACGAGAGGACAAGTGTCTTCTTCATCCCTGCATAATTCACCTCGCTCGAAGGCAAGTCGATGTGTGGGTAAGAGACGCCGCGCTCCATGTGAATTCAGGAAGAAAAGTTTGGGTCGTCGCTTCACGGGAAAGGGTGGAACTTCTTGCGAGCAGCCATCTTCCAGGTACAAGGCGTCGTCAGCCCCATCGAATGCGAACTCTTCAGCCGATAGCTTCGGCCAGCGTTTGACTTGGTCCAAGATGTCCCTGATATCAAGGGTACTTGACGAAGGCAAAGTGCGCGGAGAACCATCCAGGGATTCGACACGTATACGCGGTATCGATCGACGAAAAGGCATGGCGGTTCACCGGGAGGATCCAAACAGAGGGAGAAGGGACGGTAGAACCGGAGGCTGGCGCAGAAAAATAAAGCGATGGTGGCTGACGCATCAATATGGAGGCTGACCTTTTCCTCAGGTAAAACTGGTAGTGACATGGACTGATTGCTCGAGCACTGCAGTGCGGCTCAACTATTATACAGATCCCAACCAAAGATGAGAAAACGATCCAGATACATGTGCGACATACATTGCCCACAGTGACACATCAGACCCTCAGCCATGGCAAGCGCACCCTCTTTCCCTGGCGCAACACGTTCTCGACAGGCGTATGACTCGAGGGAATGCTCGGACGCGATGCTGGAGCGGTGTTACATCTCGAACGCTGGAATAGCATCTTGAAAGAAGCCTTTCCCGGCGGAGGACAGGGAGCGGATCGGCGCTCAAGAAAACGACGCTGGTGCGAGATGTCAAGCATTGGGTCCAGGCCAAGAGGAGAACACCGAGCAGGATGGCTGGAGTAACCACAACCCGGGTACGCAACCGGAGAACTGGAACTGCCCACGAGGAATTCAGGGGTATCGCACTATAAGGGGGTGATTGGACCGTAAGGGATAGAGATGCAAGGGGCTGCGCGTACGCTCGGCATGTATATAAAGCCTTCCGATCGATTACTCGTATTGGGGTCTGTGCTTCTTGAGGATTCCTAGAGAATAAGTGGGCGCTTGAGACAGCAGATGTTGATTGGAACGTGGTGCATACGACACAGTCTTGAAGAATGTTGCAATCGCCGCAAGGGGGGCTGGTCGATGGCAAGCGGTTCTTCCCTTTGTCGAGCAACGGCCCTCGGCGTGGACACTGAGGCCCGGTCTCCGGGTGTCTAGCGGGGCGAGCCGCCTGCACGGCTGACGTGACATCAGAAATGCAATCCCTTGTCGAAGAAGCCGTCTTGATCCAGGTTGCCAAATCGTCCAACTGCCGGAGTATGTCTTGCATGTCTTCTGGGAGACCGTCCTCCTCTGGGCGAATCGAAGAGCGACTGAAATGCTCCTTGGGATCGTTGTCGCTGTCTTGTGCGTTCACGGCAACGTGAGTGAATACGTGTTCCCCGTTGAGTTTTGCTGGGATGAGAGCGAAGGTCCTTCCATGGCGTTTATATGAATGTTCTGTACCTCGTCCACGTGGCGATGACACTGGAGGGCTGATTGGCGGAGTCAATGAACGGTACGAGCTCGAAGAATGGAAAGGGTCGCTCCAATGATGATTGACCGTCTTTGATGATGCGACGCGGGGATGGACGTGTACGAGCGGAGGGGAACGCAACGACTGCAGACGGAGGAAGAGCGCGAGTCGACAGACGACTCTGGATTAACACACCTGCCATGCGGAACGGTCTTCGTGGAGGACGGGTTGTTGGTCGAACGGGTAGGCTGGAGAAGGCAGAGACGAGTCGGAGTCGAGAAGGAGATACCGACGCGATCCGGTGGGCTGCACGAGCCTGAGAGGCGTTGGGCGGGGTGTCTTGCGGTCCATCGCGGCTGAACGGGGGACACAAGGACGGGCTGGGCGAATGCATGGCGGTCGGGGCGAAGCGAGTCAGCCGCAGACGTCTCACGCTTCTTCCACCGCCGACCCACCAGGGCGTCCGCTCGTTTCCGCCCAACTCGTTTGCCATCCTCGCTCGCTTCGGTGAGTTGCGCTTTGCGTTTGCGTCCAGATGACGAGTCTTCGTATTTGCACGTCAGTCGGATGCGTGCTTGCACGAAAAAAGACGACATTCATGCTCTCTGATGTTTCCTTGTCATGATTCAACATCCAACCCTCGTCGATCCCTGACACGACCACTTCATAGATCCACGAACGCAGATCTCGAATCCGCAGTTCGTCCGCCAACCACTTCCTGCGACTCTCTTCGTCGCATACCATGTCTTCCACCGGTCCTTCCGGTGTTTCACGCACGGCTCCTACCACCAACGGGTCACTACCAAAGGCATCCTCTGGAGGACTCGTCCCAACCAACAACGTCACCACCAAAGACGGCGTCACTGTTCGAGCTCGCATCGATCCTACTTTGACCGTCGAGGACGTCGTGCGTCAGCTTTGTGTCAACCTCAAGGTCACCGACCCAGCAACACACTTCGCTTTGAGGGACCGTGACACCGATGAGCTCGTGACAAACGATAATCTCAGAAAGAAGATCAAGAACAAGGTTCATTTGAGGTCCTTCTTTTACCTCTGAGATGAGCCCCTCTCATACTTGCTGTCTCAGGCTAGTCAATGCCTCCCACATCGAGGCTGCGGAGATTATTCAGAAGCTCACTTATCCAGATGAAAAGACTCTGAGATTGTCGCTATTCTCATTGCACAAATTCATCAAAGTGTGCCTCTCATCCTCTATCCATTGGCTTGGCTAATGGTCCTCTAGGAAGAAAAATTCGCCCAAGAATTTCTCAACCGCGACGGCCTTCAAGCCCTCGTCCATGTCGTATATACTGAACATGGAAATACTCTTGCAGTAGGTCTTCGTAGGCTATCCCCAAATCGCACTGATCGTCGAACAATCCTCCATCAAGTATGCGCTTACAGCTGTACAAAATTTGATGGACTTGGAGTATGGTTGGTCCACACTCGGCGACGACTTCATCTTCAAGATAGTCGAGATACTCGCGTCGCCGCACTCCCTCATTAATGTCTGTCGGCCCGCGACAGCAATACTAAAGAAGCTTGTGGAAGCTGGTCCCGTAAATGCGCCAGGCCCGCTTCTGGCTAGTTCAAGCAGGAGTCCACCCCAGCTACCACCAGAGTCAGTCTATAGGTTCGGATTCGAGCGTGTATTCGAGCAGATGCAACGAGGAAAGGGAGCGTTGGAGACTGCGATCAGTCGTTTAGCGAGTGCTGATACTGCTATGGCATTGAACAGGCATGTAGTGCTCTTGGTCGTCGTCGCCAACTTAATGACTCGCCTTCTGTGTAGTTTGATGTTGATTAACTCACTTTTGTCTCATGTCAGTGACGCCAGGTGGGAGGAGTTTGTCTCTGAACTTGAACGACTGAATGTCGGAAAGGCTGTCATTGTAAGTTCAGTCTACACCCATGCTCGGTGACAAACTGAGTGATGCTTTCAGCGTCTTATGACATCCCATGTTATTGATGATCTAACGTCCACTATTCTGGATTTCCAAGCGAACATGATCCGCGTAACCTACCGGAAGAAAACAACATTAGTAGAACCTGAGGCAGAGCTTACACATGACTCTTTACTTCAGTACATCTGGGATAACAGCAAACTTCATGAAGAGGTCGATCCGAATGGCCAGAGAGTGAAATGGAGAAAACTTGGATTCTCCAGTGAGAATATTATTGGGGAGTTTCAGGAAGCTGGGCTTCTTGGCCTTGATTGTCTCTTCCACTTTGTTCGGAATGATCCAGAGTTCTTTTCCAAGGTATCGAACACAGTTGGATTGCTATAAGACCTTACTCATGTCTAATATTAGGTCGTTCTAGAGCAATTAAGTCGACCCGAAGAACGTCGTTGTCCAATAGCCAAAGCATCAAATGAGATCGTTGAACTGCTTTCTGAGCACTGGGCAATCTTTGCACCCGCTTGTGCGTATATATATATTTAATCCATCACTTCGGAATACCTGACAGGTCCTTTAGACTCGACCTCGACCACCTTCCAGCCATTTTTCCTCAATTTCTACAAAGTCCACATATTGGCAATGCATTTCTTCCTGCGGATGTGGAGCGAAAGTGGATCTGCTAGCGATGATTTTAGTCGGATCGTAGCACTAACTCGGAGCCAGTAGGTCTTCCGTCTTATTGTCTGATCACTTTTTGACAACTGGTCATCAATCAGAGTCAAAGTAGCGCTGCAGCGGGAGAATGCAAAACCCTGGCACGTACTTGAGCAAGAGTTCCTGGAGTGCGAGTATCGCGCGATCCGGGATCGTCAAATGCAAGAGCTAGAAGCAGAAGACGATGTGTTGAATAAGGTACCGGTCCGGTACGCACGTCATCCTTCGAGCTCGGAACGCTCTGTTTACGTCCGCCAGGAACCTGAAGGAGAAGCTTATGAGAGAATCTGCGGAATTTGTTCGTCAGCAACGGATACACTGTTTGTTACAAGGTGCTTGGTTCATCAATGGTGTTCTTCCAGCTCAAACAGGGACTCTCAAACGGCCCAATTCAGCCTGGAGATTTATGCGCCTCGTAAGAACTCATTCATTCTTCATCATGTTATTCCGTGTTCATAGTGGGGCCCCCAGGATAACGGCCACAAATATCTGCACTATGTAGACAGCTCGACCAAATTTGAGGTTCGAAGCGGACTAGAAGACCTTCCAGATCGCATCGAGATCGCCGCCATTAACCAAATTGTGACTGGCACATGTGTTCCATCTTCGAGCACCTTGCATAACCACGTCGATCTGCCTACTTCTCAGACTCCGTCGCCACTTTCCTTTTCCCTGTTGACAGTGACCGAAGGTTCATTGGCAGACCAAATTGCCACAGACCAGTCAACATGGGCGGATTGGACGGACGGCTTAAACATGCTTCGACGAGACAGTGGACATGTCACCTCTGATGAGACTGCCGGTTACATTAAAGCACTTACAGAAATTGGTCTGAAGATCAAACTTCTCGGTATGTCATTTGCACTCGGCCTCGCAGATACTTGTAGGACTCAGTGCACGTCCATCGTAGATCTCACAGGGGAAAGGGTGGATATACCCAGTGGATTGGTGGCGGGTCCTCCTCCCTCCAACACCGACTTTTTCTTCTCGGATTTGCTCTAAAAGTTTGTAGCGTGCTAGCTGTAGTTTTTTTCTCGTACAATGTAGCAGCGCTGCTGAGTGCGGCCACGCGAACACACGGATTCTACTATTACTTGCCCCTAAAATTTGTTACAGTATCGGATTCAGTCGTCCCAGGGAATGTATATAGGAGACGATGTATAAGGATGTAAAGGACGTAAAGCAGTTGATGCAATGGTGAATCAATGAATACAAGGGAGCAGTTGATGCAGAATGAGAGATACAAGGGGATATCATAAAATATGCTGTGTGCTGTGTACGGGGGTTGAACCCGTACTATTATGAATTGAATGCAGTGAGTTGGATCATACCGATGAAGTTCGCCCGAATACGAGGAAGAATGGACAGTACAGGCAATTGAAGTGAGCCTTAATTCACCAAACCGTTTGTCATTTTGTGACGTGATGTTGCATACTCCTCGCCAGCCTTGAAAAAGGGAACAAATATAGCGTCTGGGTCTTTGAAGTCGTTGTGTACCACGTTCACGAGGTAAGAATTATCCATGATGTTCATGATGAGCTTGCGTGATGGTGAACCAGCATCATACACATGGGCCCATTTGCAACCGAGCTCGTAAGCCTCGTCCTGAAAGGCCGATGAGCGTCCAATTATATTAACCTTGATACGTTCGTGCGTACCTTCCATGCCATGAAGCTGATAGCCTCGACAATGGTGGGTTGGATAACCTCTTTGTTGGGAAAAACACCCCAGGTAACAGCATTTGGGCCGCCCGAGTGAGTGTTTGTGCGTAAATCGCCTTGCTTGTTGATAACATAGTATGTCATTCTGGGGTCGAGCTCAATCTGGGAGATAAGCAACTCTAACAAGTCACCGTTCACGAAGAATTCGAGATATGCCTGGATTTAGTTTCATGAATATCTTATCGTTGACATAAGATGTATTTTGCTGACCTTCTGATAGACGTAGCCGTTACTTGGGCCCCAGCCAAACTGCGGATCATCGCTCTTTGCCCCATTGACGGCAGGTTGTGAGTTAATGGTAAAAAATCCGAGTCGGTTTATAGTCGCTAGGTTTGAGGCAATGACGGCGGTCTCCGATGAGACAATCTGGTCTGACCAAGGAAGTGCCGAAAGTTGCTTTTCGCAGAACCGAGCAAACAGTTCGGCCACATCAGAAAAGAAATGGGGTTCACCCCAAAGTTTCAAGGCTTCCTCTTTCTATGTTGATCGAAGGAGCTCAAGCATATTAAAGGAAAGACACGTAGAAGCCACTTACAGATTGTTTCAACGAGACGCCGTAACCATCCAATTCGCCGTATGCAGGACTCCGTGAATCACCAAAACGTCCGTTGGGGAACTCGTCCCAGTCCTCAGTGCGTGACAAATAAGACTTGGTCCGGTTTGCCCAGAATATCGGTCGGATGTTTTCTTGTCGGCGATTGGGCGTGAGAGACTACGGGAATGCTCGAATTAGATTGTAAGTAGAGTAGGATTGACGGCATACCTGTCTCCATGGCAGGGGCTTGATAGTTTCGATTCGTGGGACCAAGTTCAACTCCTCGAGTAGCATCTTGGTACCCTTTTCCAGATTCATAGTATAAAAATGAAGTCCTTTGATACCGAGATCTGCATTGAGGATCTTGCGGCACATCTCTGCGACGAGTTTCGTGCCTATCTCCCTGACTTTCTCGTCATTGTTTTTGTGAGGCTCCAAGGCATCTGTGAAGAATTGAGGAATGTGAGTCTTTGCAAGGCTCGTTGCTTTCAAAAAACCATTCCACGTCTGGATCGGGGCAATGCCAGGAACAATAGGAATAGTTATTCCCGCTGCTCTGACAGCTTTAGCCCAGTCGATAAAGATCTCAACGTCGTAAAACATTTGGGTGAAGATGAAATCCACGCCTTCGTCAATCTTTTCCTTGAGATACTTCATTTCAAGTTCGTGCTCTTCCGGTGGGAGAAGTTGGGTTTGGGGGAAGCCAGCGACTGCTATGTCAAAGTAGTCGCCGTAGTTCTTATGGATATGTCTGACGAGGTCGATTCCATGGACAAATCCGCCTTCGACCGCTTCCCATTCATCTTGTCCTGCGGGAGGATCCCCACGGAGGGCAAGGACGTTCCGGCACCCGTGTTGCTTTGCGTCCTACGCCAATGTTTTGAGTTGCGGAGATAAGCATGTGACTTTCGAATCCGACCTACCGCGAGGGCGATATCAACCTTCTCTCGTGGCATGTTCGTACATGTCAAGTGCATGCAGGTCTCGATGCCAAGAAGGCCCTGACACATCTTGACCATCTCTGATGTGAGATCGGACGTGCGACCACCGGCATTCCTGAGAGCAAGTAAGCACTTTTTGTGAGCGGGACAAGAAAGGAAGCTCGCCAGGTAATGTCGATAAATTCGGGGCCCAACGCTCGCATGCGCTCGATACGATCAAGCAGATTCTGGAGACCCTGGAGGAGAATAAGGGCGATGAAGTGCAGGAAACGGACTGATGCAGACCTGAGCTGTCCTTGGAGGGAAGTATTCAAAGGACCACCATATTTTTCCCTCTTTCGTGGACTGCTCGATCTTCTTGCTAATTTTCATGATTGTGAAAAGAGAAGGGAATGGACCGAACAAGGAGCGGGTGATCGGACTCGCGCTCCATATGTATCACATCACAGGTTGCTACATTAGTACATACTTTCCCATCACACACACACGACACACTCGTCTCACGAGCTGTCCACAAGATAAACGACACAGGTCGCGACGATGAGCACCGTCACCACCACCATGAGAGGGAAATGCACCCTGAAGGATACATGAGACCGCAGCGCAGCAGTCGCTACTGGGTATTTACCTTTTCACTGCAAGGAAAGCTCTCACTCTCAACAGGTCTTTAACTCCACTCTGATATTCCCAGATGGCGGCAGCAATGGCAGCCAACGCGGCAAGAAGTTGCAGAATTGCCACGGGCAACCCAAGTTTTCCGAGGGTCTCTCCTCCGCTGCTACTAGGAGGGCCAGGAAGCCGTGTTCCGAGTAATGCAGATGATGATAGAAGCATAAGGAGTAGTATCAACTTGACGTGCGACAAGAAATTGCGCTCAAGCATACAAAAATCGCGGACGGTGCTGCCCACGACTTCCAACGAGAGAGGCATATGGCTCGTAGACTTGATAGTAGAAACACGTGACTTTTAACTGACGCGTTGTTTGGTCCCTTGTTTGGTTGCAGTTGAACATCGAGATTCGCGCTCGCTTGACCTTTCACCACGATCTTACGCTCATTAACGTCTGGTTCGCCCAGCCTCTGGAATTTACGATTTGACACGACTGTATACATACGATGGGTTTCTTCAAGAAATTCTTCTCAATCGGTAGCAGAAAATCCAAGAAACAATCTGCTGTGAATCCTCGCACCTCTCTCGTCCAGGACCATCTCAAGCCATGCCACGAAGATGGTACAGAGGCAGCAGTTAGCCGCCTATTGCGCTCGTCATCCGGTCGATGTGTATCGGAACCGCAGTCTGCCTTTAACTCTCTGCCCCCTCTCCGTAAGTCCATCAGTGTCTGCTGCTTGCGTCTAGTTCCATCGCGATAACTCTATTATTCAGCGCATCCCGCTGACTCGGTCATTCCTCATCCAAAGTCGTCGTCTACAACCACCAGCAGCGTGTCTGCCCGTAGTACCTACTCTGTGACCATTCGTAGTCGGACTGTTCACAGCCGCACCGAATTCCCAAATGCGTACCCGCCAATGGATGTGAGTTACACCCCCAAACGGCCACTTACTGATGCGGGCCGCCGTCGTTCCAAGAGTGTACCCATCACGCCGCGAGACAAGAGTCGTCTCTTACTTCTTCGTCAGGATCCTTCTGTAGCAAGTCTTCTGAATCATTACGATGACCAAGGCCATCTCAATTCTGCTCTCTTCTCAAATACCCCTTCTCCTGAAAAGGAGGGCCAAGTTCAAAGGCGTCGCACAGGCTCCACTTTGCGGCAGTTACTTGGACGTCCATCTTCATCCGACCTGAGAAGCGACACCGAGGGTGACATATCCTGGGCAGAAAAGTTTCTTGGGTCAGCTCCAATTATTTTCTGTTGTCTTACAGGAACTAATGAGGATTTCTTAGTGAGACTGACTGCAATTCTTCAATATCCTCTATTGGCCCTCGGACCCCTGCAGACACTCATTTCCCTCACATACAATCTATGGATGACAAAGCCATGCTCTCTATCAATGAATGCGATACCTCTGCCGCCAATCAACAAACTTTCTCCTCGCTTGAGGTGGAACTCAGTATCTCGACCAACCCAGACTCTCTCATCCTCGATTCGCCGCATGGAAGGTCTATGACACCCCAACGTGCCTCTCAGGTATTCGAGTTCCTTGGCGACAAAAAGAGGGCCTGTGACGCTCCAGTCTCTAGGCTTCCCCTTTACACGACAACCTCTCACTTTCGGCGCTTTTCTGCCGAATCCTCTACTACCAGCGATACCAAAAACTCTCATATTCCTCTCCGCCGTAGTTGCACCCATATTCCGCAACCGACTGCGCCCACCAATCTTCCTCTGACTGCTGCCGCACCCTTACCATTCCAGCCGAGCCCGCCTGATGACTACTCGGAAGGGCCTGTTTCCATACAATCCATTTTGGATGAGAAACCAACTGTCGATCACAAATACGTCGGTGCTACTACTGTCCGACCACGCGAAATGCATTCCCAAATACCCAAACTGAGGTCGGCATCAGCTTCCTCTAGTAGTTCCACGGAATCCAGGCATGCTCCGGCTCCACGTCCCCCGTGCCGACATGTCACTCCCTCACGGCCGACGGTTCAGGCGAAGCTTAGGGAGGCCAAGTCTGATCTTGCAATGGACGATGGTGTTAATGACAAGGAGAGCGAGACTCCCTCCCGACTCCCTCAACCTGTGACCCCAGCTCGACCATTCGGGCACCACTTACGAGAACCACCCTCTCCTGCGTCTTCATCAGAGCTGTCGCCGGTTGCGAAACAGATGATGGCCAATCTGAGAGAACAGCGGATGCAAGCCCGTCAGCGAGAAAGGCAGACAGGAAGATTGGGCAGCGGACATAGTAAGATTCGATGCTAGAATTGGGTTGAGATGCAGGCATCTCTTCCTTATTTCTCGTCATGATTTTCGCTTTGCTGTTAATGAAGGACGCTTCATTAATTTACGATGTATTTGAGTCCTTGGTCGTTGTGTTTTACTGCGTTCGTTGTTTGCTCTGCGATACCTACACTGACTACAATCAATCTGGTCTCAATAAGGGTCCATACTAGCGTGAGAAGGTGGCGGACGGAGCTCGTCCATGACCCGCCCCTTTAACGTCCTTATCAACCTCCCATTCGGTTCAAGGCAGTCTTGAGAGGCCTTGTCCAATTTGGAGCAGCCAGTCGTGCTATTTTCCTCCGCTCTTTTTTTTCCTCTGGGTCGTACAAGATGACGCAGCCCTATGGAGCGGTGAGCTCGCGCGTCCCAGACACCATTCGTCATGGAATAGACGACAACGAGGACTCCGCCTTGCTGGGGAACAGTGGTGTCCCGAAACCTAAAGAAGGTCACGCGAGTATCATGGGTTCTGTCAGTAACTTGTCCAACACCGTCATGGGGAGTGGTACGTTGTCTTCTGCCTGCTTTGGTTTCGCGGCCGATGCGACTGACGCTGGCCAATATTTAGGTATGCTAACATTCCCTCTGGTCTGTTCTCTGATTACTCCTCGCTCGAAATTATAGCCTCATATTTCCTCTAGGCCATGGCGTCGGCAGGTATCATCCCAGGAATATTGACATGCGCATTCTCTGGCATAGTTGGCGGATTTGGCCTGTACCTTCTCACTCGTTGTGCACGGTTTACCCCACACCGGCGAAGTTCGTTCTTTGCTGTCGCTGAAATTACGTTTCCTCAAGCTGCCTTGTTCTTTGACGCTGCTATCGCCATCAAGTGCTTTGGCGTCTCTGTCAGGTAAGCATCGATACGAGGGAAAGTTACCATCGCGTCATGTCCGCGCTTGCCAGTTATCTCATCATCATCAAGTCGTTGATGCCTAACGTCGTCGCGTCGTTATATCACGATCTGACTTCGCCGGACACGAATCCCCCCGATTGGGCATTATCTGGCCGCACATGGGTCACGCTCATTATGCTATTGCTTGGACCGCTTTCGTTCCTTCGCAAGATAAACAGCTTTAGACACGCAAGTTACATTGCACTATTTTCTGTCGGTGGGTCGTGCCGTCGGATCCTTTTCGTCCCTGACTAGAGGATGGTTCAAACAGTATACCTGGTCATTATCGTCGTCACATGCTATTTTAGACCTCTGCAAGGGACTCCAGCCAGAGGCGAAGTCTATTTGGTCCACTTCACACCTAGCTTCGTGTCTACGTTCCCTGTGCAAGTATTCGGATTCACCTGCGCACAGAATGTGAGTCGCTCATTTTTTGAACGGAGCGTATGCTCATGAACGCAGATATTTCCCATCTACAACGAACTGCGGAGTAATTCACAGGAGCGCCTCAACACGATCATTGGTGTTTCCATTGGAAGTGCTGTGATCGTCTATGAGATTATCGGAGTGTTTGGTTACTTGACGTTTGGTTCCAACGTTAGTTTGCGGTCCGACTCGATGCCTTTTAGCTAATCATGGGGGCCTTAGGTTGGCGCAAACATTGTTGCGATGTATCCTTCCACTTCTCTGTTCATTGCAATTGGGCAGTTGGCCATCGTCATTCTTATCATGTTCTCGTACCCCCTACAGGTGCATCCATGCCGAAACTGTCTGGACAAGATCTTCCATGCAGGGACGTATGTTAAGCAAAGACTGGCGGAAGAGGAGGACTTTGACGAGCATGCAGATGGGGATATGCCTTTCTTGAAGCATACGCTCCTAACTGCGGCTATTGTCGTATTCGGCTTTATCATTGCATACAATATGGACAACTTGCAGATGGGTAAGTGAAGCGAAGTGCCGTTCCCAAGGACGTAGGCTGATTCGCCGATGTGGGAAGTTTTATCGTTCGTTGGGTCCACTGGATCGACGACGATATCTTTCATACTTCCAGGACTCTTCTTCTGGAAGGTGAGATGCTCTCACGCGATTCGTTTGCGCCGCGTTTCTGACGTTTTGCGCAGCTTGCCAAGGAGGAGCCGAGCATCAGCAGGTCGCTGAGACGCAGCGCAGTGGGGCTGTTCCTGTACGGATGTTTCATATTCGTGTTCTGGTACGTGTGGCGAGCGACAGGGCGAGCATTGCTGACGGCCGCGACGCAGCCTCGGGTTCAACATCTACCAAGTTGTGTACCCGCCGACGACGGACGGGCTGTCGCGGTAGCACTGGAGTAGGGACGTACGTAGTGTAATGCAATGAGATGAGCACTGCCAGGGAGTTCCCACGAGAGCGAGCGAGAGTTTTTGATGTTCCCCTAGAACCGACTGCGTCGATGCCTGCACGGTTGGATTAGACCACACACGCCCACGCAACTTGTCCGCGTCGAGTCCCTTCCGTGGCCGTGCCAGTCTCGTCTCGCCATGTCCTTCCCCCCCGCCGTCCTCCCGACCGCCGCCACGCCTTTCGCCCTCGTCCCAGATGTCGTCTTCCTTCCTCTTCCCCTCCCCTCTTCGCCGCTTGACGCCCCAGGCACTCACTCTCCCTCCCGCTCCGATTCAGAGCCCCTCCCCGACTCCGACTCGACGGGCAGCAACAATCCCTCCGCCCTCCCAGACGTCGATCCCCAAATCGTCGAGGCCCTCAAAAGTAAAGATAGGATATACGTCCTGAAGCTCGGCGAGCAGATGGAAGCTTTAATCAACGATCGCAGGTTCGTTTCCAATTCCCCTCTGGCCCATCCCTGTGCCGCGCATCCTCGCCCAGTCCTCTCCATCTCCTTTCACTACCGGCGTCCTTCGGTGTCTTCGATCCGTGTGCTCATGACACCACTTCCACAGGCCTCGCATCGATCTGATGCCGAACACTTCCTATCAAAGGCTTCTCGTGCACAGATGCTCCACTTACTACAAGCTGGCGCCAGAAACGGACCCTCTTACCAAGCTTATCACCGTGCTCCTCACTTCGGAGAGTAGAATGTATGTGTGGCCCAGTGTGGCGCGCTCGCCTTCGCACTACTCACACTGCCCTCTCTAGACCTGATCGTCGCATTGCACAACTTGTTCCCGCTCAATCACCTACACAACCCACGTTTAAAATCATGCGCCGATCTCCCGCTGACCGCCAACGCCCCAAACCCCACTCGCAAGCTGGCTCCGTCGCCGGCGAAGATGCCGAGCTCTCGGATCCAGAACCGTCCGAGTCCGGAAGCTTAGGCGGGCGGAGCAATACTACTGGGAGCAGCAAGAAGCACAAAACGATTGCCGAACGTGAAGCCGCTTACAACGAGGCTCGTTCCAGGATATTCATGGACTTTGACGAGAAGGAGAGAGGAAAGGAAAAGGACATCAGCGCAAGCTCTTCCACGGTCAGTCTCACGTCAGGTTCAGTCACGAGCGCATGTGAAACGAGCAGCACCGGCGATATTGATGACTCGGTAAGCTCCCCAACCACAGAGAGCGAATGGTCCGGCCCGGTGGTACGAGATAAGAAGGACGGTCGGCGTTCCAACGGCTCATCTTCGAGGAGTCTTCGTTCTACTGGACCAAGCTACAATGGGTCAACCAGCTCCCGTGGTTCAAGAGCCCCCTCACCATCATCCTTCAAATACCCCACCTTGTATGAACCCTCACCAGCTGCTGTGCCTTATGATGCTTCACAGGTGCCTGTTGTGCCCCCTGGCTATGGTAACCCTTACATGTATGCATACCCACAACCAGCTCCCACTGTTCCGAATTTCGTCCCTCCCCATCATTACTATGCGGCATACCCTTACCCTCACCCCCAGACTTCCCTTCAGAACAATGATCCCGGCAATCCTTCCAATCCCGACGTTTACCCGTCTCAAACACCTCATCATCAGGGCGTTTACTTTCCCTATGCGTGGCATTCACCCCCACATCCCCACCCTGCCACTCACCACCGACCCATTCCTGCTCCTAGCCCTCCGATCGCTCCCCCTTCTTCACAGTATTCGACCTACACGCCACCTGTCCCTCCCTTTGGACCCTACCCGGTGTCTTACTATCCCTCGCCACCTCCGATGCAACCGATGCAACCATCCTCGTCTGCACCACAGAGCCAGATGCCCTACTCCCCCGAATATAACGGATCACACGACCCATATACTGCCAGTCGTCCGTATCCCGGAGTTATTGGTCAGCAGTCCCCTACGATAGCACCTAAATCTAGAGGAGCTCCCCCTGCTCGGAGTGCGTGGAGTTATGGTCCTGGAATAGGCATGGGTGGATTCGGAGTGAACGGCAATAATGGTAGGCCCGGTGGGGGTGGTGAGGTTGTCGGACCACGTTTAAGCTCTACGGTAAGAAGACATCCCGGAAACTTGAATGGAAATGCTGGTCCTAGAATACCAGCTGGTGATGAGGCTTCGTCTTCAGCCGTGAGTTGTCCCTCACCGTCTATGCCTGTAGTTTGCAACTGATCGCGCGGCAAATCGACTGATGCGATCCTATTCTTTTAGTCATCTTCAACGTCGTCGTCTTCGCGGAGAACGTACACGTCGACATCATCACAACACCCTCTTCCTGCAAGACCTGATTGGGCTGTCGGCCTTAAGCCACAGCCCACCTTGCACGCCACCCATCGACATCACGATCATTCTGCAAACTCTCGAAATATGTCCCCTGTTCGTACCAATGGGCAGCGGGTCCAGCAAGTGCCGCCTCTTCAACCGACAGACTTTCCACCACTCTCTGGGAGCGCTACGGCGGAGAAACGTATGCCGATGGCTGGAGTGTGGAACAACTCGTCATCGACCCGTTCCATACTCACGCCGGGAAACAATGCGTCGGGAAACCTCTTTGCGTGCCACTCTAGTCCTACCGTGGGTGCTTTGGCTACCAATATGACCGACAAGTTGGACGAGTCTGAGAATGCACTTGAGCGGCCGTTCACAAAGGGGAGTGTGAGAAGGACAAGGAACGACTGCGTGGAGAGGTTGTCGCCAATGCGATACTAGTTGACAAGGTCGCATTGCTGTCGGTCAAGGAGAATCATAACGATGGACCTGTGAACGCGGCCAATGGTGCCGCTCCCGTAGCATTGGCCACTTGATAGACTAGGTAGGATCCAATATGTTGTGGCATCTGCAAATCATTGAAACGCCTGTTTGATCCTGCCAAAACAGTGCCTCCAGGGGATCTAATTTACGCCAGTCAAGATTTCGATGCTGTCAATTGTGTGGCTTCATACGCGAGGATTCATGTCGAACTGTCTTCATTACAGCTAGATATAACATAAAATGTCTGTAAACATGTAATAGATTTTTTTTTTTGATGAGAGTTGTTTGTTTCATACGCTTTTGCCAAAGCAACGTTTGATCATGACCACGCGTTTGCGCCACAGGGCGCATGCAGAAGAGGAGGATGCATCTGCCTTGAAACTCGGAGCTGGTGCGTCACGCTTCCGAGTCCTACTCCATGTCGTCAACGTCGTCACAGAGTTCAACAATGCTGGTTGCTTGCTGATATCAGAGGTCAAGTACCTTCTCGAGAACAGGGACAAGGACGCGCCAGACACAGCGTACGTACCCACTCGCGCTCACCGCGTCCACGCCCACGTCGACGATCCTGCAGCGTGTACAACAAGACGCTCGAGTACGTCAAGACGTTTGCCAAGTTTAGCACAACAGACTCGGCCAGCGCCGTCCGAGAGTGCGTGGAGATCTTTGGTATGTTGGCGTGGTGACGACGACGTTGGCTTTCACAGGACGCTCCGTCGCGAGCCTGCGCTGACGCAGTTTGAGACGGCGCAAATCGCCAACTTGTGTCCCGCGATGGCAGAAGAGGCCAAGAGCGTCATACCGAGGTGCGTCGTGACGTGCGCGCGCGCGAGCGGACGCGCTGAGCGTGCCCATAGTCTCGTCAAGATCGACGACGATCGGTTGCAAGCGCTGCTGGACGAAATTCAGACGATGCGCAAGTTCCAGTCGTGAGGGATATGTATTCTCGGGCGATGGTGTAGCAACTAGTCTAATCGGACGCTCCGCTGCCTACTCGCTACCCCTCCATGTCTTCTAACACGGGTTTGCTCATCTTTTCTTCCTCTGAGTCGCTCTCCTCTTGTGCGTTCGTGGGTTCCTTGATGTTGGTCACGTCGAAGCGTTTGCTCTCCTTGAAGGGCTTGGACCGTTTCTTGAGATCTTTCTTGATGACCGCAGCTGCCGGAATGATTCCCCTCGGGTTCAGATACAACAAATCGTTGCCCTCGTAACCGTCCACGTATCGAATCCAAGCGTCGAATCTGTTCATCCCGTGTTGGCATTTTTTAAAAAAAGGAACGAAGGGCAACACGTACATGCCATACCGATCTTCCGTCGCACGCATGTCTTGGTAGATAAACTGTTGCTTGAACGCGTCGATGGTCTCACGGTATTGCTCGAAGTCGATCGGGGGACGAAAGTCGACATGAGAGGGGCCATACTTTTCCCGCTCGTTGGCCGTGTTCACCTTGTGGTTATACGAGTCGAAAATGGGGTACTCGAGAAGAAGCCCCAAAGCGGGCATTTTGGGGACGAGGACCATTCGGGGGCCATAGAGCTGGAGCGAGTTTGGTGAGAGAGCCCGGGAACGAGGCGTGAAAGACTACCTCGTCAATGATTTCTGCCGGCGTTCCGGTCCGATGAGACAGGACGAGGGCAGCCATCATTTTGCGCTTGTGATGCGGCGATGCGATGGTCAGAGCATGATCAGGACGATCCCGGCAGACTTACGATCTGTGTTTCGGCTTGAATATGGGGGCGGGTATTCGCGGATCACGTTGACAGAACACACCTGGTGTAGCATGAAACTCTGTCCATGAAACAGGACGCTGACCCACTCCGTGTCACCAAAGACCGCGGGATCCGCAATCTTTCAAAGGTGTCAACGAAGAACGCTGTCGACGCGAAGGAGAATCTCGCCTGAATGTTAATGATGTGACGTTGGTTACTGCGATCCGAAAAGTCGCGGCCGACTGTAAAGTTGTGAAAATTGTGTGTGCCTTGGAATTTCTTTGCGGTGGCCCGCAGCTTGTCGATGTCGTCGACGGAGACTCTCCACTGTCGCTTTCGGGCAAGGTCTTCCTCGGGGGTGGAAGAATGGACGCCAGGGACATCCCAGAAGGAATGCTGCGGACTATCGTCAGACGATATGGCGGGTGGAGATTGGGTACGCGAAAACGCCGAATTGGGTTTCGGGGGAATCAATAGATAGGAAGGAAAGAAATAGGTGTACTTGCGGCTGTCGCAGGATCTGTGGGGGTTCGGAGGAGGTCGTCAAGCACAGCCAAAGGAAGCGCGTACAGTCGTGCGTTGAATGCGCCCTGAACCCGGGCCTGTCGGCCGACGTCAGAGCTGGATTCGGGTAGCAAGAGAGTGCACATACCTTGCCCCAGACGCGTATCTCTGGTGGGAGTTCCTGGTTGACGTGAGACACCCAGTCTTGGATACCCGGAATGTTGACGATGAGCTTCATGGACACGAGATTCCCAGCGGCGTGGACGCCTGCGTCTGTCCGAGCGGCTCGTCCGAGACTGACCTGTGGGAAGCACTGAGATTACCGAGGGGGAAGGTGGAGGGGGAAGCACTTTGGTAGGATCGTCGGCATTGTCCCTGGACACGGCTCCTGCACGAACGAGGGCATCGAACAAGGCGCCTTCGATGGTCCTGACGCTGGGTTGGCTTGTTCGAGAGGCGTCAGGGACGCTGACTTGGGTGGACGGGATACGCACATCTGCATGCCGCTACGGCCCGTGCCACAGAAGCCGAGCAAGAGGGCGGTGGTGCGTTTGGGCAGCCTGGGTGGTTTCGGTCCCTCCTGGTCGTCGCTCGAGACGTGTGCGGTTCCCTTGCGGGTTTGGAGAGGAGGGTCGAGCCTGACGCGTTTGCGCGGCTCGGGGTCGTTGGCGGACGATCTGCGCATGATCCTGCCGCTGAGGGAGGTGTGGCAGCGATGGCTCATTACGGGTCGGATCGGAGACCGGATCTGTGTTGGCGGTAACCGCTAATAAGAGGACGGCGGTGAGAAATCCTGGCAGCGACCATGTCTGCCATCGATCCGAGGCAGGCACGACACTCGAAAATCACCGTCGAGTACCACCGTCCCTCGCGAGAGTCCATCCAGGAGTACTCTGACCTCCTCAAGGACCCCGCCATCACCGCCGTCACCGCCGCCGTCGCCGCAAACTACCAGGACCCAGTGCCGTTTCTGCCCGCCAGACACGCACCACCGCCCCCGCCCGCCTTCAGGGCCAGGACACCCGGCGACCGCACCCCCCCGCGCGTGCGCAACTCGCTGCAGAAGCCCCCGCCTCGTGCTCGCAAACACAGTCTCTCCTCTGCGCCACCGTCCGCGCGTGTCGACAACGACCCCTTTGCGTCTCCACCCACCACCACCAAGCCCTCCACGATGCCCTCCCCCCCTCCCCGTCCCTCTCGCGCCAACACCGCCACCCTGAACGACCTCTTCCCCAACCCCTCCACCGTCGCTTCGAGGCGTCTCTCCGTGCCCGCCGCCGTCTCGGCCCCCCTCGACCTTCCCTTCTCCCCAGACCCCGCAGAGTCCCTCCCCTCTGTCTCCTCTTCCACAGATGCCCTCTCCGGCGTCCCTCCCAGCACCTCCTCCTCCGGGACCAGATCCCGCAGCGGCACCTTGGCAACCAAGTCGAAAAAGGGCATGCTGGGTTTCATGTCCGACTTTCTCAACACCTCCAAGCGTCCTGAGATCAGCACACCATACGATCCCGTCCATCTCACTCATGTCGGCTTCAATTCATCGACCGGCGAATTCACAGGCCTCCCCAAAGAGTGGCAACAGCTCCTCCAGGAGAGCGGCATCTCAAGATCGGAGCAGGAGAAAAACCCACAGGCAGTCATGGACATCGTCAAGTTCTACCAAGAAGGCCATGGCGACGTCTGGGACAAGATGGGCGCCGTAGAGACTCCCTACCTCGCCACCCAAAAGTCGCTTCCCGACGCTGCCTTGCAAACTGCGGTGGGTGCCTCCCTCTGTCCCTCCGTCCCACTGCTCATCTCCCCTTTCTCCAGCGCCCCGCCCCACCCCCTCCCAAGAAATCGATCCCGTCCCCCGTCGTCCCGTCTCCGTCCACCCCTTCTGCGCCATCTCCCAACTCTTACCGCCCCGCACCAGCCCCACCCACCACCGCCTTACCTTCCCTCGATCGTTCCACCTCCCAGCGCACCCCCATCAGGACCAGCAAGCCCCAAGATCTCGGCCGTGCAAACACCACCACCCGCGCAAGACGTCCTCCCAGCGTCGGGACTCCTCAAACCTCCACTCAAACCGGTGCGCCAAAGCCACCCTCTAAACATTCTCCTCAGCTTTCTCGATCTGATGTCACGCTTAAAGGCGCTCAACATGCGAGGGAAAAGGATCCGAGGGCGGCTCACCAAGCACAGCAGCCCAGCCCAGCCGCCGCCAGCTTGGCAAAGACCGCCGGCGTCGCTACTCCCCGGCGAAGGGAGAAGAAAGACAAGGACAAGGACAATTCCGACGACGTCATCCGACGTTTGCAACAAATATGTACCGACGCCGATCCAACAAAGCTCTACCGTAATTTGGTAAAGATTGGCCAGGGGTGAGCCACATCCCCTTGACGATGACACCTCCCCTCACGATATGTCATCGCAGCGCTTCTGGCGGCGTGTATACCGCCTACCAAGTCGGAACCAACCTCTCTGTGGCCATCAAACAAATGGATCTCGACAAGCAACCCAAGAAAGACTTGATCATCAATGAAATTCTTGTCATGCGTGCCTCCCGTCACCCAAACATCGTCAATTACATCGACTCCTTCCTCCACAAGAACGATCTCTGGGTCGTCATGGAGTACATGGAAGGAGGATCACTCACCGACGTCGTCACCGCCAATTTGATGACCGAAGGACAAATAGCTGCGGTATCGAGGGAGACAGCTCAGGGTCTCGAACACCTGCACAGGCATGGCGTCATCCATCGTGACATCAAGAGCGACAATGTTCTGCTAAGCATGAACGGCGACATCAAACTGAGTGAGTACCTCCGTTGGCTCTCCGCACTCCTCCGCTCACCACGTCCTCGTCCAGCCGATTTTGGTTTCTGTGCCCAAATATCGGATCCCAACAACTCGAAACGGACGACCATGGTCGGGACCCCGTACTGGATGGCTCCCGAAGTCGTCACTCGCAAAGAGTATGGTCCAAAAGTGGATATATGGAGTCTTGGTATCATGGCCATAGGCAAGTTCGCCGATCAGTTTCATCTTCCGGCCACCTTACGCCGTTGCCAGAAATGATCGAGGGTGAACCTCCGTATCTGAATCAAAACCCGCTCAAAGCGTTGTATCTCATCGCAACGAATGGGACTCCTACCATCGCGAACCCGGAGGCCTTGTCTTCCGTATTCAGCGACTACCTGGCCAAGACTTTGGAGGTGGACGCCGAAAAACGCCCCACGGCGTCACAGCTACTGGAGGTACGTGTTGCGTAAGGGATCAAGGCACCATACTCATCCAGCTTCAGCATCCCTTCTTTCAGCTCTGCGAGCCCCTTCGCACGTTGTCTCCGCTGATTAAGGCGGCCCGTGAAATTGCAAAATCCAAGTAAACCGGTTCGTTCCTCATAGGCGACCTTCAAGCTCGGACGCTCTATGCCTCCCTTTTGCGCCTACTCTCACTCTCATACGTTGCATTCGCTCCATCCTTTTTTTTTTTTTTTTTTTTTTTTTTTTAACTCGAAATGCCTACTTGATATAGCATCCTGAAAGCTTCTGGAGTCACCTTGTACCTCCAATTTGGAGTTTCTCTCTTATATCCTCTACTTTGTAATACCTTTTACATGCTGGCCCTTTCACGTACCCTTTTCATGTTACCTTGATAGAGTAGTTCTTCTAAATGTGCACAGTGAATCGCTTTTTTTGGCGTGCAATTAAATCGGTACGGATGTATTCTCCAACAGTTAGAAGTAAAAACAAGGTAACAATGCGTGCAAGTGATTTTATCGTATGGAATGGGAATCGATAAACTCTATCTCATTAATAGTCGGGGCTCCAACCTAGACCGTATCGTTCAATCAGAGTGGGAACGTGGCATACTCGGTAATTATCGACGTACCGTGGTAGATGGTCGCCAGGTTGACGACGTCCGTTGCCTCCGCAATGAGCTCGTTGACCGTATACTCGACGCTGAGCGACTTGTCCAACTTGCGAGCAACCGAGTTGAGCGCACGGTCTGCCGCTTCGTTGACAGGCACGTTCGCCACCGCGTCCTGGTCATCTCCCAGCCCGAACCGCGAATGCTCGGCCCGAACGCGTCCGGCGGGCTCGTTCGTGCTGTCCTGGATCTTTTTGAGCTTGAGTTCGCTCGCAGTCCTGTCGGATCGTCAGCCCTCTCAAAAGGAGCGCGACGTGGGCGATGGACACGAACCACGAATGGAGCGGATCGTGCTTGAAGACTTCGAGCACGGTCATGATGACGTCCGACCGCTCGCGCAGAACGCGCAGCGTTTCTTCGGCACACCGTTGGAATACGCCTTGCGTACCCGACGAACCCATGCCGTCGACCATGTCACGCGTCATCCGGAACGGGACGCGTTCCGGCACTCGCAAGGACTTTCCCTGGTACGACGGTGGACGCGCATGAGCGAGGACGGTCGGCGCGCAGGGCAGTGCTCACCTGGTCAAAGGCAATTCCCAAATCGATATGCACGACCTCGCCCGTCACTTCGTCTATCAGGATATTGGATACGTGACGATCTCCTAAACCCAACACGTGGCCCACGATGGACGTGGTCGCGACGCTCCGTGTGTAGTGTAGTCGCATCGCAAACCAGGAAATGGGTGACTTGTGTTTCTCGGTGAAATAATGTCGCATGACAGGAGCCGTCTTGGCCAAGATATCTTTAAACTGTGCGACCATCACGTCTGGCTTGCCTCGGGAACGATCTCGTGTTTGTTTAAGAATGGTGACAATGTCGTTGTGCTTGAGATCCATGGGACGATACCTTGAGGGAAAAAAAAAGAGATGTCGATCTAGGCATACAATATGCGTCGCATTCACTTGCCTCGGATGGGCCGCCACTAGCCATGCTTGAAGCGGAACCGTGTTGCCAACAAACTCGAGAACACCAGCCTGGGCTGCGAGAGGTAAGACCGTGTATCCTCGAACTTTCAGGTCTCGCTTCTTAGTCTCCCTGTCGCATCTGAGAACCACATTGACCAATTCAAAGACCTGCTCCATGACAGCGTCTTGTCGTAGGTCGTCCCCGCCTTTGAACTTGAGGACAGAATAAGCTTCCTCGCAACAGGAATGTCGCTCGCTATTACTCACCAGCTGCTTATATTTTGCGCCATCAGAACCATAACAGGTGCTAATCTTTGGAAAGCTCTTCCCCAACGCCGTCGTGAAAGTGGTGTCATAGTGATTGATCCAGACACAATGATCATACTCCATGGTCACATCAACAGCGGGATGAGATGTAACAACCGGGACCCGGACGCTGCGAAGCCGTCGAATCGTCAAATTTTCTGGTATAGGCTGTGCAGTCCTAGAATGCTTAGAGCCGTTGTTGTACTCGGCCCATTCGAGGGACGCATCGCACACCTGCTGAATCGCTTTAACACGAGTGGAATGTCGTGAGTCGTTTAGAAGTCGAGCAAAGATGTCGGAAGCAGCGTTGGAACGATCAATTTGAGCTTGGGACAGCATCATCTCATAGCGGCTAGATAGTCGTCTGCTGCTAAATGAGGGCTGGCCAGACTTGTCAGGTCGTATGCAGTAAACTTGGTACAGACTATGGAAAGGGTGCTCTTGACACATTCGAATGACGAGCCCTTGAAGCGTTTGTTGGCTGGCTAGTAATTCACCTTGTGAAGGCTGGGACATGCGAGCAGAAAGTTGATGGGAGAGGAAAACAAATTTCCTTGAGGGTATCCGAGCAATCGCCTTCTTCAACGTGTCTTGCAGTTTGCGATCCTCAAAATTTGCGAACCAAAGTGAACAAAAACGAATGGGTACGTCATCGTCGAACACATCCGATGCAGCGAGGCATCTCGAATACATGTTTATGGCGAGACCGAGGAACGTAAGTAGGTCTTCATTATGTTGCTTGTAGGCTTCCTCATCCTCCGCTAGGATGGCTCTTGCCTTCTGCTGGTCCTCGAAAAGGGCAACGTAGTCAGTCGAGCTTGGTTGAGTTCGACGGAGTTGGCTATCCCGCTGTTTAATCTCTTGGCTCTTGCGATCTACATATGTCTTCCACCGTATAGCGTCCGGCGACTTGGCGATGACGTGGTACTGATGTTCGGCAAATAGCGCACATTTATGGAAGACACTGGAACATGCGTTTGCGCGAGTATCGATTTGACTTTCCACTTCCGTAGCGAGCGCCGTTGCTGTGTCAAAATACTCGTGCTTGATGACCATTGGCTTTTCCAAGCAAGCCTCCGAAACCCAGGATCCCTATTATGTAGAGATATTTATGAAAACGTACTAGAGTGACACGGTTGAAGTGGAATCTCACCAAACGTGCCATAGAAAGGGCTCGTTCAATAAGCAGGTCAGGCTCCCCGGAAGGAGATTGGTCCGGCTGTTGAAGAACGTCCTTCAGGAATTGGATAGCCAACTTTTGTTCGTTTTGAAGCCAGAGAACATGTGCAAACTCTTGTGAAACTTCATGAGTGGACGTGCCCTCGAGACGTCGGGCCTTCACAATGGAATTCAATGCCACTTGAAGTTTGTTTGATGTTCGTGCCGCAACGGAAAGGCGAACAAGACAGCGTTTCTCTAGTTCCAGCAGACTGTGATTGAATGGTGTGACCATATTACCAATACGTTCGCGCTCTTCTTTTCTCCTTACAGAGCGAATCAAGGATGCTCTCGTTGCCATGATCCGTTCCAGACTGCTGAACCTGAAACTCGACTTTAAGTTTATCTTTAGTTCACTCGATGTCGGGTACTCACTCAAATTCAGGATCAATGTCAACAAGCTGCGACATCGTCCGGATGTCCGGAGACTTGTGAATGAGATGTTCTTGGATGGGCCCCTGTCTCCATTGCGTAAGTTGATTGAGAGACATGATGTTGCATGCTATTTGTCGAATCTCTGTGATGTCCTCATTGCCAACTGTCCGTAAGCGTTCCATGGTATCGCGGAGGGCAGATTGGATAGTAGCTTCTATCACATGTGGGTCTCTTTCGCGGTAAATGGCACGCAAAGCACGGTAAAGGGCGATGTTGGAATCCTGGGGATCCCCGTTATCGGGCAGGTCCCAAGTTTCTGTGCGCCATCCGAGTTCATAGGTCATGGTGGACGATGTACCATCTGACTGAAATCCTTTCTGCGACTCCTGGAGAGTACCAATGGCGAGGCTATCGAAACCGAAGGCATGAAAAGACAGGAGGAGACCGTCAGAATCAGTAGGCTCGCAACTACCGGCTTCGATCGCTGCACCGTGGAAGCGGAACGCCTTGTCCCATTGGTGCTCATGATGGAAACGTTTGATCAAGAAACGCTGAAGATCACTGGTCTGGATGCCATAGAACCCGTCGGGCTCGTCGATATGTCCATATATCTCGAACAGTAGATGCTCGATGCCGTCAGGAGATGTCCTTTCGAGCTGTCCGTACTCGAACGCGAGCTCCAGAAATAGTAGTGCAGTGGTATACGATCCACAGCCAACGGCACTCTTTGCTAAGAGACAGAAGTCGACATCCAACCATTTGTCATGTGCTAGCCAGTCCTCGGAACCGACAGGGCGGAAGTTTCGTAGGTGAATGATAACGTCGACTATGGCACGCATGCAAGACCGGCTGGAGTCCTCGGCAGCCAGTATAGAAGTGAAGTAGTCCGAGAGATATTTCCTCATGGAGGAAGCCGAGCTCCCGCCTTGCGAACGCTCCTTTGAAAGTAGGGTGTGAACTAAGACGGGCAGCATTTCTTTCGCGAACTGGACATTTTTGGTGATGAGGGGTGTAAGCTGAGCATAAAACTTGTCAGAAGAGTTTAATACGTCACTGAGAAGCGTCGAAAGTGAACAAATCCATCGAGCGAAGTCAGTGGGCAGATTCGGGATGGAATCAAGCTCTGTGATGTCACGTGAGGGGCGAATCGACAACGCAAAGGGGAATTGCTGGAAGTATTCAAGTGGGGCTAGATAATCCGCGGACCAGAGGTGAAAAGTAAGAGCATCGTTGGGAGATGCAGGAATGAGTGACTTCAGAGTAAGATAGACAAGATAAACCTCCGTAGGATCTGTTCCGTCCAGCATCACGAGCAAAGTTTGTATGACAAATCGGTGAGGGGAAGGATCAACCTGGGGGCCTTCTTGGGGACGGATGTTCCTACGTTGTCCAGCGCGCAATGTCTGGGGTGAGGGATGCTCGCTACCAAATCCATAGATACACCCAGTATTGGCGACAAGTAGTGAGGCAAAAGCATCAATATCATCCCGTTGTAGATGAAGCGTCGGAGGAATGTAATCTTTGAGACGCCAGAAATCAATCATAGCGAACTGCGATTTACTGTATGCGTGTCGTTCGGCCAGCTCGAGCAACCATCGAACGAGCCTGAACTTGCTCGAGGCTATGCAGTGATCGCTCAAAGTGACAGACAGGCTGTCGGCAGTGATATCTTCAACGACAGAAAGGAGCTCCGGTGAGGGACGGTGAGACCACGCTGGTAGGGCTTTCACAACCTGTTCTTTGATCATTGGATTTTTGCAAAGCACGAGTGCCTGCTCATCAATCCAACGTGAGAGTTCTTCTCGTTTTGTTGCGTTGGAAATATTAGATGTATAGTGGGCACCACCCAACAGAGCGCAAATACGGATCAAGATATCAGGAAAACGTTGGTTAAGCGAGGCCGTCATTTGATAGACGGAAAAACCCCACTCCAGGTACGATTGTGCAGCTCGAGTGAGATCTGCTTGCGCTAGCAAAGAAGACGAGTGTTGGATGAAGGTGTGGAGTAGAGCTGGGTCCTTAAACTTGTCGTTCAGAAGAGCGGTCATGAGGCTGATACCATTTAGTAAGCGAAGTTGTTCGTTAACAAATGGTGTGGAGTGCAACTCCGCGAAGATCTGATGAAGGACATGGTACGCGATGGCGTTGACATGTTCCGGGACTACCATTGATGTGCACCATTGTAGAGATCGCAGGATAGTGCTGGTGCTAAAGCGTGGAAAGTTCGGGGGATGAAACCTAAAGTCGCTCAAGCTGCGGTACTTGTTCAATGACACGAATGTCCGAACGGCTTCTCGTAAGCCATGAACGCGCAGACCCTCAGCGATTGCACCGTTATCTGAAAAATCTTGGTCGCCGAGGGAGCGGATGACAAAGGCCGCAACGCTTGCTGCGTGTTGCCGTACGCAATGCACAAACCCTCCGAGGGGCTCGAGGTCGATGCCATTCGACTGGAAAAGTTCTTCTAGGCGGATCATGAGAGTGGAGTCACTGATTTGACTTGTGTCGACGATTGAAACGAGCTGTAGCCCAATGAGATCTCCGATGCAGCTCCGAAGACCATCTGCAACGGTCTTTTGGATCGCGGAACAGTGGCTAGTAAATAATTGCTGGCCATGGGCAACCACTTCTTGGCTTCCCCCTCCTTTCATAAGGTTGGAGGGCGTGAATAAGGGGAATGCCGCCTCTGCACACTCTCTTCTGCTCGCATATCCAAGTAAGCTTGGTGGAAGTCGTAGGACATCATAAGAATTCTGTCGGATCGATAGTGCAATCTGGGAAGCGTAAGCTTCGAAGAGATCGCTGGGCCGATTTAGTCCAAGGCGTTCAGAAACGCCAGACAATACCACCTGGATGTGATGCGAGTACAACGGGCTATGGAAGGCCGCTTCCAGAAGGTGCCAGTAAGGTCCCCGTCTCACGTATGAGCTGGCGATCATGATGTTCCCCAGGCAGAGCTTTCTGGTAAGCATATGCTCATACCTGATGAGAATAGATTAGACTAGAGACAATCTTGGAGTAGGACATCGTACTGCGCGAGATCTCTTGGTAATGAATCACGAAGTAGTTGATAAAATCCGTCCAGATCTTTGTATCCGTGTATGAGTTCGTCATGATCAGCTGCAAACAAGCCCGCACTGAGAACTGCAGCACGGAAACGAACACGGATGTCTTCGTCAAGGTTCAACGCCAACAAGGTGTCGAGAGGACTCTTGATTTCAACGTCATGACATTCGGTGGGCCAGAATACTTGGGAAGGATCTTTCGCAAGATATCCTGCCAGAAGACGACCCACCAAGTCACGTATCTTCCAGAATGTCGGTTTCTTCTTCATCTCCGCCGCCTCCATCATATTGGAGATCCAACCACAAAGATCTTGTATGTGTCCACCAATAACTGATGTAGCAGCTTCTTTCTCCATCCATATGTGCAAAGACGAATTTAGCAAGTCGATGACCAGGAAGTGGAATTGGTCATTAATGGCATGAGAGTAGCGCCGGAGGAGGCCGGCGCATTTAACCAGTAAGTTATCCAAAACTTCGACGGTAAGCGTGAGAAGTCTCCTACGCACGACGGTTAGAAGCGGGGGGCCAAGCAGTAGAATCTTCTCCTCGGGACATTCCATTATCAGTTTGATGAGCTCCTTGTCGCGCGGTGTTTGCTCGGTCGGGCACTGCAAAACAGGAACGGATGCAAGGAAGATGACACATATCTCAGCCAATCTACGCGCTGCAAGAGCCACTGGAGTTGCATGTTCCTGTGTTTGCATTGTTTTGATCGGTCCAAATCCATCATGATCCATTGTTCCAGATTCTTCCCTATCAGTTGGTTGATCGGTTAGCATGCTAAGCAACTGTCTAAGTTTCTTTGCGACGATGCCAAAGGCATTTTGTACCTAGCCCAAAACAAGGTTATGGGCACAAGCAAGAGACAGATCAAAAAAGCGTACATCGATGTTCTCCCAAAGAAGCTGCAGGCAGTGGCGCTGGCCCCGAGAACGAGTTTGATGAGATATACGTGTTTTGAGATCACGCAGGACATGGGATTTGATCCCGGACTCCACACCAGGTTCAATGAGCGCCACCCATCCATCATCAATATCGTCTTGATCCACACCAACGACCAGAGGTTCCAGAGCCTTCAGGATCAAAAGTCGCTCCTCGAGGGTCCACTTGACGTCCGTTATGAAAGGAGCAAGAAGAACGACCACTTTCCCGGCCGATTGGATGACTCGTCTGTTACTTTGCGTGCCGTTCAGGGGTAGGATAAATTCGAACATAAGAGCAGTGATAGCCGTATCAAAGGACTGTCGCACTTTCTCGGCAGTGGGGTGTGTTTTAAAATCCATCGTGTTCTCCCATTCGGATAGCAAGGATTGCATGGCCTTAATCAGAAATGCCGAGACCCTCCTCTCGCGGCCACTGGGAGGCGAAAGTTCTCGTTCTGCCCCGTGTGATGGTGACAAAATTTCTTGTACAACATCTGGCTTCCTCGATGTGCTTTCAAGCCGAGGGAGTCTTGCATATAGTACGTAATCCCGAATGACACTCGTTCTGTGATGTTCTTCCAAGACATTTGCAATATCACAATCTGGATGCACCATGCGGTAGGTCGGGTCGCTGCGGCGCGAGCATCTGCACACGCTTTCCAGAAGATCCAGAAAATCACTTATCGTATGTGGTGGCATCCGGGATCTACCGCTGACATCTTTCGCTGAGGTGCCAACCCGCCAGTTGTCAAGAAACCAGCTTAACACCTTCTCCTCCAGTTGCATGCGATACAACCTGACATCTTGACTGGCCACCCTCAAACACTGAGCGAGGAACATGCAAACGGAGTCGTAGGGGAAACTTGGTCCCTGAAGGTCGAGATCTTTCGCCAGTGATTCAATTTCCGCAAGAACGCGCTGAGGTGTGAGGAGATGCTTCGAGTAAGTCACAAGAGTATGTGCAACATGGCATGCGGCCCGGCATACTATCGGGACGTTTGCGCGACGTATGGCGTGCGTCCATACAGGATCCCAGGTAGCAGGCCCACGCGGAGAAAACTCGGCCATGGAATCGTCGGCTAAAGACGGTTGTATACCATCACAACGAACTATAGCTGCTAGGCAGAGGAATGCCCACGACTGGACGGGTACCTCGTCAACTGATACAAACTGAAGTACAGTCGCGATCACATCATCTTGAAGGGTGTTATGGAGCCTACGCCAGTGTCGATCGATAAAGAAGAGTAAGATTTGTAGGTGGTAAACCCTGACGTTCATCGTGGAAGTAATTCTCAAGGTATGGAGAAGGCTGGATACGGGGTCTTCGCGTTTCGCCCGCTTCCTTCTGGCAGTCTTTCCTTCCGCAGAGCCCGTATGCACGAATTCGGAATGTTCAAACAGCTGTTCGTATCATATTTAGTCTCACCCCGTTTCTCAGAAGAAAATCACATTACTTTCTCGGCACAATCGGCCCCCAACTCTAGCAACGCCCATGCCAGTGCCTGATTAGCGTCGAAGTTCCACCCGGCGCGGAATGTCTGGGAAACGAATATCTCTCGTCCATCAACTGGCCCAACGCTCACTTGTAGCCTAAGCGAATCTATTGAGAGAGCTTCGATACCCCATCGGCTATCTGCTTCACCGATAAGAAGAGTCCAGAGCTTCTGGATAGCATCCGCCCAGCTATTATTAACCACGTCGCGAGTCGCTGTTAGGAAGGGGAAGAGGGTCTTAAGAATACCCACTAAACTTTCCTTAATTCGCTTGTTTTTTGTGCCCCATAGCCCAACCAACGCATCCCAGGCATAGCAGGCAAGATCATCGACCTCTTTCGTGCAGTTAAGGGCCACCTGACAGAGGAATGGCTGGAGTGCAAGGAGATAATCGTGGTGTAAGGAAGTGTCTGTTGGGTACCGTTGCAAAAAACGTTTCATATGCCAGAACAATGACGGGGTAATAGGTACCAGAATGAAGTTGTTAGGGAAGCTGTCTGGATCGCTGGGGT
Source organism: Royoungia palumana (assembly GCA_038089855.1). Taxonomy (NCBI): domain Eukaryota; kingdom Fungi; phylum Basidiomycota; class Agaricomycetes; order Boletales; family Boletaceae; genus Royoungia; species Royoungia palumana. The sequence continues at coordinate 114,224 of JBBPLQ010000004.1, read as the reverse complement.
CAGGCCTCTCAACCTCAGCCAGGAATGGTGCGGTAGAATGACGGAACAGAAGGGTCAAGAGGGACGCGCATTCGATCTGCTCCAGGGACACGAGATGACGAGACCCGCGGTGATCAGAAGAGTTATCAGTGACCAGTCCCGGAGCAGGCGTAGAACTGTGCTCCCTTAAAGCTCTCTTCCGCGACGGAACTGATCGACTAGCCAGGTTACCGTCCTCTGAGAGCGAGGAGTCACTTTGGTACATAGAATCATCGGTAAGAGCAGAACTCGCAATCTGGGCCTTCGTCTTTACTAGGTCATCTTCTATGGGATCATCCAAGATAATATTGAAACTGATCTCCACGAGCTTGAGCCAGACATCGACATTGAGATGGTCCATATGAGGTGTCCAGGACAAGACGACCTTGATCGTTTTGATGTAATCCAAAGCTACGGGGGAAAACAATTGGCCACGATGAACGAGCATCTGAATAAGGTGATCAAGGAGAGGTGTCAATGCTTTCTTGCTGAGGCAGTGGACACTGCGCTCGACCAACCAGCGCACGGCAGCTGCGGCTTCCGTGAGCCTGCGCTGGGCGGCTGTACCAGCTGTTCCCGACTTTCCACTCTTTTTGATGACGTCAACCTTCTCAATCTTGACCGTCGTGAATAAGGCTTGGTAGAGAACCAGCCAACCGCGGCCGTCTTCGATGGTGTATACTGCGTCATCACGAGCGAAAGCGGAGCGAAGTAAAGCAATTCCCTCCTGACGGTCCTTGACTTTTTCGCTTTTGAGACGGTCGATCACCGTTTTCAAGTTGGACATTACAAGGAGAATGAAAGTGACATCAAATTGGAGGCGCGACTCGGATTGTGGCGATTCAAGCAGGACGAGTTTGTGTTTATTTTGGTTCGCAAGGTATAAAAAGCTTGGTTGTCGCTCCTTTGATCAATGGCTCATTTCTGCCCGGACAGTCATCATTCATGCCTCCACTGGACCGGTTCTGGTGAAGGGCCAAGATCAACCATCATTCCCTCACCTAATAGGTGTTGAAATGGACAACTGAGAAATGCAGATTTTATGCTAAAGGGAATCTGACATGGTTATTGTTGTCTCACATCTATATTTTTGTCACTGTCATTGGCTATGAATGTGGTTGATTGATTCCTCGCTTGGTACTCTACCTAGAGTAGTCTTCAATATTCAACACTTGTCAATGAGTTACTAGCCGCTGCCAGATATCCTGGACTCGGGAATGACTGTCGTCAGCAGAAACCAGGACTGTCCAGAAAGCTCTGAGCGATGATGGAACGGAACTCTGGGATCACGTTGTTGGAAATATGCAAATACAGCCCAAATGTATCCATCGATACTGGTGAATGTTCGCTTCGGCAGAAACTTGTCAATGGGTTGGACTCTGGTACTATTCCACGTGACCGCGTCAGACAAATTGAAACGCGCTCAAGGTCACGGTCGCGTCACTGCCGCTCGTGCCTTCTCGCCACCATCACCAGACAGCTAGATGAGTAAGACAGCGCTTTCGGGGCTCCGAACTGTCCATCGAGACTGGTCCACGAGCTCGAAGACTGATTCAGATGCTTCGCAAAAGTCTTTTGATGGCCGTGCGCAGCGCCTCAAGGACATTCAAGCTGGTCTGGATGCACTCGGACGGGCTAATTCCTCTGTACCCTTACAAAACTACGCCAACGTCACCACTGCCGATATAGCCAGCAGCAGCAAGCGACCGCTCTCAACATCTGCTCACGAGCCGATCGCGAAGAAGCGTGTTTTACCTTCTAGCTGGGAGAGAGATGTATATACCAGTTCATCCAACTTCACCTCAACTACCTGCACACCCTTAGCCTCTGCATTCAAGGTCAAGAGCAAAACAACTGGCTCGGTTACATCAACTACTGCCGCCAGCCCAATCCTTAGCCAAGAGCAGATGCAAATTCTTCAACTGGTCGAGTCTCAACAGAATGTATTCTACACAGGCAGCGCCGGTAATAATGAATTTAGCTTCATTGTACGCATATACAGACTTGACTGTGCAGGTACCGGAAAGTCTGTTCTTTTACGGGAGATCATCAAAAGTCTCAGGAGTGCTTATACCAAGAGTCCGGATGCGGTGGCAATCACTGCTTCCACAGGTACGCCACCATTCAATATGCTTTTAAGCAACTGATAGTAAGTTCGAGTGGCGAAACGCAGGTATTGCTGCATGCAATATTGGAGGCGTAACGATTCACTCATTCGCGGGTATCGGCATCGGAGAGGGTACGGTCGCAGATCTTCTTTCGAAAATCCGAAAGAATAGAAAGGCTGCCACGCGATGGGCTCGTACGAAAGTACTCATCATTGACGAAGGTGAATGCTCTCAGTCTCGAAGCAGGCTCCAATATATGACAGACCACAGTTTCTATGGTGGACGGTGATTTATTTGACAAGCTAGCAAAAATCGCTGGCGAGCTCCGCAAGTCGAAAGAACCATTTGGAGGAATCCAAGTGCGTCTCCTCTATTCATGTTGGCTCTGCTTCCACAGACTATGGATAGGTCGTCGTCACAGGAGATTTCTTCCAGCTTCCCCCCGTGACCAAAGGGACGGCGAAAGTGAAGTTTGCTTTCGAGGCGGAAATGTGGCGCAAAACGATCAAATATACCTTCAACCTCACAAAGGTATTTCGACAGAAAGACCAAGGTCGGTGTTTATTCGCAAATCTTTCTCTGTATGACATTAATTTGTGCAGAATTTGTCGATATGCTCAATGAGATGAGGTTTGGGCAAATGACACAGCGTTCCATCTTAAAGTTCAAATCACTGTCTCGTGAAATCGAATACGGGGATGGCCTGGGACCGACGGAGCTGTAAGCACGAATTCTCCGCTGAAGGTTCTTTATTCATATTCTGTAGATTTCCCCGCAGAGAGGACGTCGACAGATCCAACCAGGGTCGTATGGCAGGTCTTGACACGGAAGAGAAGGATTTCCTTGCCTCCGATGGTGGATCCGTAGATCCTGCTCAACGTGAAAAGATGCTGTCGAATTTCATGGCCCCTAAGAGGCTCACACTGCGTGCCGGTGCCCAGGTAATGCTTGTCAAGAACATGGACGAATCACTCGTGAATGGAAGTATGGGAAAAGTGTTACGATTCGTGAATCCGTCTTTATACCAAACAGATTATGACGCGGTCGATGAAGACGGGCGACCCAAATCGGAAAGAAAAAAACCTGCTACGAATGATATGCTGGTACCTGTAGTAGAGTTCTTGTTGCCCAACAAGATGAAACGCGAAGTCCTCATCACGCCTGAGATTTGGAAGGTTGAACTTCCTAGTGGCGAAGTTCAGGTCTCAAGGACACAGGTGAGAATGAGCCTTAAAGATTGTCAAACATATTAATGACAGGTTGTCAGCTTCCCCTGATTCTCGCATGGGCTATGAGTATTCACAAATCCCAGGGGCAAACACTGGAACGTGTCAAAGTTGACCTGGGTAGAGTATTTGAGAAGGGTAGGTTCACCATCAAATCTTGGCACCCATACCTACGACAGTCTCTAGGTCAAGCGTATGTAGCTCTGTCCCGGGCCACTTCTTTGGATGGATTGCAAGTCCTCAATTTTGATCCGAAGAAGGTATATCTAGAACTTGCACTGCTGTCAACGAACTGCTCACTTCCGAGTCGCTGTAGGTACAAGCGCATCCAAAGGTTGTCGAGTGGAGTAGGACATTGCAGTCTGTGTCCGAAATGATTTGAGAAATTAATAGTCGTCCACTTTCCACGCGAAAAGTACACCAGCCTGTTGTAAATGTTATGGTTTGCGAAACTACACGCCCAAATCAGTCTTTCGTAAAGCTGATGATTGGCGGAAAATGCGAAAGGAACATGTGTTTGGTACTCCAAAACATCGGCACAGCATGTTGAAATTTATTTCTATATTGTCTGTAGTAGGTCACGGTTGAACGTTGACGTTGAGGAGTGGAGCTCAGTGAGCCATCTGTACAATGACTCACTCCGGATGTTAGCCAGTGATCTAGCTGACAAATCAATGGACCTTGGGAAACATTACACGGTAAGCATCAGGACGGGGGTCTTCTAAATATTGCTTACACATTCTATGTACCATTCAGGACATCGAGAAACTCAGGTCAGTATAACTAAGGAGCTTCCGGCTGAGAGCATGATCCTCACTCGATCGTACTATGGCAGACACGAGCCCATTGCTACTCGACCTTTCAAAAAAGTGAAGAACAGCCTCATCTTTTTTGTGTGATCATGTGAATGCACGTGACTTGATCAAGTCGTCTGCTGACGTCATTCAATGGTCGTTTCCGGTCAATTTATACCCGGTGCGCGGCACAATCACGTGCTACTATGCCGGAGCGTTGCACTGAGGGATAAGTGCTATCAGTGTTTAGGACGAAGATGTTTCCTTCCACCCGCTTTCGATTCTCTGTTCGTTCTATGTCTCACTTGCGGCGGACACCCAATTGGAAGGCGTCTGCACCACCCATCCCAAATTTTGCTCACCAATCTTCTACCCTCCCTTCCCTTCCAGTTCCAGCCCTCTCCGCTACTCTTCAGAGACTCAAGGATTCCCTGCGTCCCCTCGCCCGTTCCACACAGGAATTTACCTCTGTGTGCGACAAGATTGACGACCTCGCACGTGCAGATGGCCCTGGTCCCACCCTTCAGCAGCTACTCCTCCTGCGCAAGAACGAGACCGATCATTGGTTAGAGGAGTGGTGGGATGACCTCGCTTACCTTTCGTACAGAGACTCTGTTAGTTCCTTTCCTCCTCCATGTCTTCTTCTCTCACCCGGTCCCCAGGTCGTGGTCAATGTCTCGTACTATTGTATACACTTTTCGCCTCTCGAGAGATCTAATCATAATTCACTTTCATTTACAGATGGTTTCAAGCCTCAACCTGTACATCTTCCGCAGACGCCTGCCGCCCGTGCCGCTGGCATAACTCGTGCTGCAATGTTGTTCAGGCAGAACCTTCGCGCAGGTCACTTAATTCCTGACGTGAACAGAGACACTGAGATCTGCATGGACACCTATCGGTTTGCTCCTCATTTCCGTGATTTCTCTTTCTTGATCTTCACTTGATTTAGTTGGATGTTTGACTGTTGCCGTGTCCCCGGTGCACAAGGTGTCGACTGGAGTGTGTCTTATGCTGGTAGCACAGATCCGCACAACGACCTGGGACATGTGGTTGTCGTGCGCAAGAATCGCTTTTGGAAGATAAAGGCCCAGGTCGAGGACAAGGTAGTTGGTATGGGTGATTTAATCAGGTGCGTTTTTGCTTTTTGGTATTTCTGGGGAAATGCTCTGGGGAGAATTATCCGAAATCGCGAAACAGTCAGCTTTAGTCATCCTTTGCGAGATGTACGCTGTTCCAATGAAATGCTCATATTTTCACTATAGCCAATTTCAGTATATATACGACCACAGTACGGACGAGTACCCTGCGATTGGTGCCCTAACCGCTAACAATAGAGATGTATGGGCCAAGGTTCGTATTTATCATCCGCCTTTGATTACACATACCTCGGCCTCTTTGAAACCAATAAATTCAGGATTTCGCGCGTCTGTCATCCGTTCCCCAGAATGCAACTCTCCTTCGCGAGATTCATTCAGCTGCTTTTCTGGTGTCTCTAGATGACTCGACACCACCACCGGAGTGTGATGTAGATGTCTCGAGAGCCCTGTGGCATGGAACAATTTCGGTGGGTATCGTATAGGGTTTTCTTTCTCTCCTCGTCACTCACATGCAATTATTTTTCCACGTGTAGTCGCCCTCAAATCCAGCCGGTGGCGTGGCGCGTGGCGTTTCTTCGCGCTTCGTTGATAAACCTCTCGAATTTGTTGTATTTGACAACAGTGTCGCGGGGTTAATGGGAGAACACAGTATTATGGATGGGACGCCCACTGTCCGCGTGTGCGACGAGTTGTTGGGATTCCTCGCGGATCCCAAGTCAGATTTCCAATTATCAGCCTCCACCCTCGCCCCCGCAACCCCGGAAGCTCTGGACTTTGATCTGACATCCATTCCTGAAATTCATACGGCAATATTGAACGCCCAACAGTTCCTGCATAATCTTACTTCTTCCCAATCTCTTTCGTTCGTCAGAACCAGCTACGGCAAGAATGCAATCAAGTCATTTGGTGTGGGTCCCGATGGCTGGGCTCAGATGGTTGTGCAGGTGGCATATGCGCGACTCGCAGAGCGGTTTGGTGGGGAAAATGGGCGGGTCGCACCATGGCCCGTCGGTACTTACGAGGCTGCCTCGACTAGAAAGTTTTACAAGGGACGCACAGAGACCATCAGAGTCGTGAGCAATGAATGTGTTGCATTCGTGCGGGCAATGTTAGGACAGTCCGGTGAGTTGTACCCATACTCGTGGTTGCGCAACGATCCCACTAGCGACCACTTGGTGACCAATGTTTGACATAGCGACAAGGGATGAGAAAGTGCGACTGTTCCGGGATGCGGTTAAGAAACACACAGAGCTTGCCCAGGAAGCCGGGATAGGGGAAGGTGTGGACAGACACTTGTTGGGTTTGTTATCCAATTTCCTCTTCGTTGCCTTGATTCAATTCACCCTCCCTTCAGGTCTTTACCAGTCTAAATCGCCTTCAATGTCTGCACCAGCATTATTCACAGACCCACTCTTCACACGTTCCTCGCACTGGACACTATCGACCAGTGCAATTTTCAGTCGTCATTTCAGTGTGTATGGATGGGGTGAAGTCGTTCCAGACGGATTTGGAGTGGCTTATGTGACCGGATTCGATGGTTTGTACATCTGATAGTTCCCGCGTTTTTGGTGCAAGGTTGAACGTTGAACACCCTTTGATTACAGATTACCTGCAGTTCACACTTACATCTCGTGTTGAAATGCCGAATGCCGAATTCGCACAGGAGATAAGGAAAGCAGCGGAGGATTTCCATGAACTATTCGCTGGCTCCGTTGACAGCCGTGCGTCTCAACCGCGTTCCGATCACGCGAAACTGTAGTAATGTTGCTATTTCGGAATTGATCCAACTTTAAATTTCAATCGCCCAAGTTCGACCCCAAGTACTTATCTGAAGGGCTTCCGATACCGTTATTCAAAGCAATCGCACAATTGACAGCAATCCACTTGTCAACTTCACTTTTGCTGTCACTGAGTCACCAGTCTCAGTACCGAATTCGCACATGAACAGTAGTTGCATTGACAAGACCTTATTGCAATTACACTGAAGCGGTCAGGCATAGGTGGAACAACGATAAAATGTAAACATGGCAGACGAGAATTTGCGCATGAACGTATTTATTCTTCATCTTCATCCTCTTCAACTACTGCCTTTGATTTCTTTACTCTGGAGCCCGTCGCTTTTGGTTTCTTGGCACCGGCTGCCTGCTTGGTAGATGTAGGGCGCTGTGACGTGTCAGATCACGAAACAAAAGATCAGGGATAGACAAACCTTCCTCTTTTTGCCGGCAGACTCATCCGCGTCCTCGTCCTCATCCTCACCTATTTCGGCCAGCTCCTCTCCAAAGTCTTCGCCCGAAGCCTCAGACTCATTCTGACAAGTTTGGCCAAGGTCAAAAATCAAATACATCTTACACAGATTCACAGAGTCCTGACCTTGGCAGCCTTTTTCTTGGCAGCACTTTTCTTTGCGGCAGGTTGCCGACGAGACTTGCCTTTTGGTTTCTCCTCTTCTCCCTCCCCTTCATGTTTCTAGAACATTATGAAGACAAGATCTAGAGATGAGTTATGGCGCGGACCTTCACACGGGACCTCTTGACAGGGGCACTCCTGGTCACTTCCTCGGCCTCCTCCGCCGCATCCTCTTCTTCGATATCCTCGTCGACCTTCTTTGACTTGGTCGCACGCTTTTTCTTAGGCTTTTCATCTTCGTCCCCCTCAGCTTCGGCCTTCTTCTTGGCAGGTGCACGCTTCTTCTTGGGTTTCTCCGCGTCATCCTCCCCATTTGCTGTGTCGGCTGGCTTTCGCGCAGTCGGGGGAATGTCTTCGTCAGCGACATGGCCTTCCTCCCATGCGTGTCGCACACGGTCCTGGTCTTCCTCTTTGAGATCCTCAAACCCGTCGAGATCGTCGGGATTATTGAACATGGCCTTCATGTTAGTTATTATTTTCGGTGTAGTGCACCCCCAATGACGCCATACACTGCCGAGTGAAGAGAGCAGGTCGGGTATGATCTACAAGATAGAGACGGGAACGTACAAGCTAGTGTTGCCCTTGAAGTCGACGATGGAGCCGAGCCGCAGAATGCCTTTGGGTAAGGGGGTTCCTAGAAATGACATGTACCTCGACTTTATACTTGTACTGGACGATTTCTCACCTGAACAAGGCTTGGCACCTTGTCGGGGTGAAGTTAGCGCCTAAAGTAGTTGTGGTGACAAGGGTCATGTTCAACATACCTCTGCATTTTGAACGAGCAGAGGCCGCGTATTCGAGACGATAACCACCCTTTTTAGTTGCACCCTCGTTGTCAGACATCAGTTAGAGATGCGGCTGGGGTTGGGATGGAGGTGTGGATGAAAGGAGAACAGATGAGGGTGGTTCATCTCGACGCGATGTGGTTTTGTTGAACCGCCCTGTGCCTTCAAAGTCCGACGCGTGTTGCGTTACAGCGCACGGACCTCTTATTATCGCGCTCGCTCATGTGTTGGTTGAATTTTTTTTACGGATTCCTGGAGATCACGGTCGGAAGTAAGTCACCACTTTAACCTGGTTTATTTGGGCGAGGACTTGGGTTGTGCCGCAGTCACCACACGATACCTACCGGAGCACCCAAAACACGCCCCATGGCGTTCACATCAATTAGCGACGTCAATCAGCGAGTTGGCCTTGTTTCTATGGCTATCGTGTCTAGCCTAGGAAAGGTGCTGCTGCTAAATTACGGTCATAAATGTGTGGCCCGGTGCATATTGCTTCTGGATATCCTGCATTGGCACAACTTGATCATTTCTAAATTCGGATCCCCTCCTCATTCGTGAAATGGTATGTGTGCACTCCACCTCCGGAGTCGCCACTGGTAAAGGATGAGATGGATGCCATCGTACATAACTCGAATAATCTTACATGATTAGGGGGAACTCTCCATCCTGCCGGTTTCCGACAGAAAAGTGGCCGACGTCAAAGTCGGTCCTTCCAAGGACTGCACCTTGGATTGAATCTGCGCTTCCTAGCGCTGGTTCCCACAACCGCACACAGCCTGTCAAGGGGTCAATCCCCCGGCTAGCTATTTGAAAATACCGCCTACCATCATTACCCCCACTCACAATTCCAATCCTACCCCTGCTTGAAATCCAATTAGCTGCCACGACACCGTATCCTCCACCTCCCACAGCGTCTGAATCGTGGTGCTCGAACCGGCAAAGTGGTCCGCGTGACAATGCACGCATATCGTACACATGTATTGTGTTATCGCTCCGTGCAACGGCGAAAAGATGCCCATCAGGTGAAAATGAGGCTTGGTTTACTTCCTCGACTGAATCATGTGCTTCTTGGTCAGAAACAACGGATGACCGTGGACTGAATCTCTCGAGTTCCTCTGTCTCGTATGCGTCTTTTATTTGACGACGAATATCGTAGAGGTGAACGGGATGTGTGTGATCACGGCCGCGAGTGAACAAAACTAGAATTGTCCCGTCCGGGTTTACGGCTGCAGCATCCCCGGCTCCCGGGGCATCGAACTGAAGCGCGCGAGTCCCTTTGCGAGTATCAAAAGCACGATGAAAGCCGTGATAGTCATGCTTGTTCCACGGTTCGGAGGACGAAAACAATAAGGTTGCTGAAGGACCCTTACCCCAAAGAGTGGAACCAGTAGCATGGTTGTGATCTTTTGCGGCAACAGAAAAAGATTTGAATAGAGGGTCGGCCATGTCCTCAAAGAGCTCCTGAGTACACACCATAACAGTGCTGCGAAACATTCATCGAGACGCAACCGGGAGTGTCAATATCACATACCCATCATGACAGGTAATCGCAAGTGCCAAGCCATCAGGGGCAAACACTAGGTCCTGTGGTCTGGAATTAAATGTTACTATTGACAAGTGAGTAAGGGCGGGTCGAGAGCAGGCGGATAATTGGCAGATTCACCATCACATATTCTCCTGAAACTTTCGCATTGCTCATTACCATCCGTATCCAGTATCTCCCAGCCTCGAACGGTAAGATCACAACCTGACGAAAGAAACTGTCTTGGACTGTATAGTGCTGTAAGACACACACACAGAGACACAATTGCTGTACATGGCTCACCTGTGTGGATTAAATACAACATCGTTCACGGCATAGAACTTCATTACTGAACCTATTATTGTGGAGCAATGTTTATGAAGAGCTTGAAGCCTGAAGTGTGAACCACTTACTACGAGAGGTCCCACGTCGGTAATCGCGTCGATGACAATGTGCCGGTACCACATTCACTAGATCGAATTCTCACTGAATGTTCCGTGATGTGTTACGCGACCTTTACCTCGGCCATTATGCTGGACGACCAATGAACCCGATCTGTTCTCCGGGCGCGGAGGCGGACGTTCAACTATGATGAAATACAATCAAGTGGACGACTTTAGCACTAGTATATTGAGCACTGACCGTTTTCGTCATCGGATTCTTCCAAACCACCGTCCGCGGACGCGCATAACACTACGCTACCTTGGTTCTGAACGATTTTGTTGACCGCTACGAGGAGTGTTAGCCAGCCATCCAAACGCATACACATGTACAGCACTTGCGTCCAGACATTAAATGGGGATACTTCGCGGTCAGCGCAAGCTTGGTATACCCTTGTGCATAATAAAGATTTGGTGAACGAAGGGGGAAGAGAAGCTCCTGTCGTCGCGAATAAAAGGCTGGTCTGGGAAATCTAGTGATACCGTGGATCCTAGACATCTAGCATGCAACGCATAGGGTAAGGTCATATCCAATCCAGTATAGTGCGACATAGATACCATTCCCCATGAACCTGTTGAATGCCAACCGAGCGGAACATCGATGGGAGGCTTTTTTCGAGGCATACGCAAGGGTGCTGAAACTTGAGGTTTGAATAAGCCGCCATCTGCCTCGTGCAATGGCGTCAGGTCTTCCGCTCTATTTCTCGTGGGTAAGGGCTTCCACTGTGACGAAACAGGTCTATGAGGGATGGCACTCGGAGACTGCGACGCGTCACATTACATTTGCCTCATTCGAAATGTCCAGACAGGGCAGGAAATCAATGCACTCGTCTTCATCATCAGGATGATGTTGATCAGACAGGCTAGGTGAACGGGGCTCGGTACGGGATAATTCGGCTTCAAATTTCGGTTTCTCATCTCCGCCACGTGTAACACGAGTAGACGACTCTACTTTTTGTCTCTGAAACGGGATGCACACGACTGACAAAAGGCGGGTAGTGCGACGTACTTTGGGTGGCTGAACCTCGGTTTCACTGTCGGACGAGAGCACAATGACTTCCGGAAGACGTGACTTGGTGTTTGATTTACAATACTTTTTCACTGCGGTCTCAGCCATTCTGAAGGCGTGGAATGTGCGCTTGTTGGCAGGTCGAAACTCATGAATGGTTGTTCGCCACTTCAGCTCCTTTTATGGTGTCAGGCTTGATCAGCGGTGATGTTGGACCAAACACACCCGTTGTGTGACACGCTGAAGCTCCGTGTACGCCGGAAGAGGGTATTCGGTCTGGGAGCAACTACTGGCACGGGCGTCAGCGAAAAAAAAGATTGAGGTATGGACCTGTGGGTCAATGGTACACTCACGAATTGCACTGCTCCAGGGTCACCCGAGACGATGACGCAATCTTGGTGTCCTCACCATCTGAATCTGCATCGGCAAGGTCAATCAAGGTGAGAGGGCTCGCCATGCGTTTCCTGCGACGTGGTGACGGTGCACGATCAATACGGACGCAGTGACGGACGCCTGTGCAGAGTACGTCTGATTCAGACGAGTCACCAACATCAATGGGTTCGTCTTTGCGCTTGCCGTTCGGAGCGGACATGTTGGAAGATTCCAAGGTTGGTTGTTACTTTTAGGGGCGCTGGGAACTACGCTTTCAGTCACGTGGTGCGGTACTCTTCGTATTCTTTTTGCTACCAGCATGGGTCAGTCCCTCTCCTCGTCGTCGGTGTCCGCAACATCGGGTTGTCCGATGCGCTCGGACTCGGGATGCCCCGTCCAACATCCGTCGTCGTCACGGCCCAGCGGATGTCCCGTTGACCACTCGTCGACGCCGCTTGACCCGCTCAATCAAATGCCCACCCTTCCCCAGACACCGTTGGACGATTCTGTTCAACTCCCGGTGGAACGCACCGTCTCTTCGATACCTCGCCCCGCTGAGATGGGAAGACCAGTGTCATGGGAGTATCCGTCACCCCAGCAGTTCTATAATGCACTGGTCAGAAAGGGATGGGAGACGCCTGTAGAACACGTAGAGACAATGGTCGAGATCCACAATTTCTTGAACGAGCGTGCGTGGGGTGAGGTACTCAAGTGGGAAAAGCGCGTCGCTCAGTAGGAACTCATTCTCCATTCTCAGCCAGGTCATGCAATTGATATGGCGTCTATTTCAGGCCTGGAGACGAAGAGCCTCATCTCGCGAGGTTTAAGGGGCGTCCCGGGGAGTTGTCTCCAAAGGCACGGTTCTGGATGTTCGCGGGTTGGCTATTACCGTCGCGATTCAGGTGTGTCTCTACTGCAGCGTCTGTTGCACGAGTTGATGTGGGCTACAGCGCCGAGCCTCCGTTTGACCGCCACGACTGGATCGTTCGGAGACCACGGACAGGGGAAGAGGTACGGTACGTGATCGACTACTACTCGGCGCCACCCACTCCGGATGGGGAGCCTGTTTTCGCACTCGACGTCCGACCTGCGCTGGACAGCATGGAGAGCGTCAAGGAACGGATTGTTGTTGGCACAGGCGAGATCTGGGGGGAGTTGGGTGAGCGTGCCTGGGGACGCGGGTGAGTCGGGCGGTGTCCCGATAGCATACAGTACACGTTTGGATAGATACACGCTGGTAATGCATAGAGACATCCCTGCTCGAACGCGGTCGCTGTCGTTGCCGTCGACGATGGCGCTGGGAAAGCGTGAATGGGTTCCAAAAGCGGGCAGTGTAACGTCGCGCGTTTTCCGAGCGAGCCAACACACGACTCGTTTGTGGATCGACCAGAGGCCTCGATCTCTGCGCGCTTGATCTGGTCGACGACGACGACGACGACGACGACGAGTAGTCCACTCCACGATGGAGCGGCCAGCTGGCCCACGCCAACCAGACAAGCGCAACGAGGCGTACGAGTCCATCTTTGGACGTCCCTCGACGACGCACCACCAGGCGGCGGCGAATCCATACCATGGACAACCACAGGGCGGGGCGTATCACCAGCCCGCGAATCAGCAGTACGCACCGCAGTACAATCACTATCCCCAGTCCATCGACAGACGCACGTCGCACAACCCCCAGTCTTACTACCACCCGTCCTACTCCCCGTCCCCCGCATCACAGCCCCACCTCTCTTCTCCTCACCACCATCCACACCATCTCCAGCATCGTCCACGTACACTTGCCCCACCCTCCCTCCATGGTCGTGCACCCTCCGTCGTCAGCGCACCCATCACTTCCGCCATCATACCCCCACAGCCGGAAGATCCCCTGGATGCTTCTCTCGACACCCTCACCAGCTCCGGCCTTACCCCTGCCCAGGCTTATCAGGCCCAGGTATATCGCTCCAACCCTCCGCAAAACGGCAGCCCACCCCACCCCTCTCATTCTGATCAGATGCCCCACCTAGACCTGATTGACCCTGACATCAGCCGTCTCAACATCGACTTTGGTGCAGACGAACAGAGCACAAGTGAATGCTCCAGCGAGTTGCCATGGGCTCACGCCGTAGACCACACACGTGGGTTGTTTCTGTTCTATATCTGGCGGTAGTCTTGCGGAATGCGCTGATCATGTCTCTTTCAAACAGCCTTTCCTCAATCGCACCACGTGCGGCAGTTTTACCACCGCCAGTCGAGTCCGCTTTCTGTCCGGTCCGACAGTGGGTCTTCTCGTCCCCATCACCTCCAGCTCGACACTGCTCTCATGGCTGGCTCACGTTCATCCCTCGTCAATCCTTCCCCCGTTTCAACTACCATTGTTGACCACTCCATTGGCCCAGCAGCTACCTCTCGGCGCTCCTCCGATTCAGTTCGCACAGTGCCCGGTCCTCATTTCCGTCGCGACCGCACCACACAGGATAGGTCCTTATCTATTTCTTCCAACTCTATGCGTACCATATTGGACAACCGTTCGCGCCCTCCCATACCGCAGCCTCTCCAAGGAGGTCGAAATTCCCCAACCACCTCAACAAGAGCCCCCGCGACACGTCCTCGCTCTCCCTTCGTCTATCCTGCCTTACTTTCCAAAGTGGCAGAGGCATTCAAAGAACGCATCGTCCTCGCGGACCGTATTAAAGATGGACTTACATACAAAGATGCGTTTGACGGACGGGAAGCAGTGGACAAGATCACATACATTATCAAAACAACCGATCGAAACTTGGCATTGCTACTAGGGCGGGCATTGGACGCACAAAAGTTCTTTCATGATGTCACTTATGACCATCGCCTGCGGGACAGTGCGGCGGAGCTCTATCAATTCAGGACCAAGTTGAGTCCGTTTGTCAGCGGAGAACTGGTCACGACCGATGCGGACCTTGACAATGATGACGCAGAGAGTAAGTCTCCCGTGCAAGGCAAATCGGATGATTCCAGGGGGGTATCAATGATCTCTACCGGACACGGCTCAAGTGACTCTCACGAGAAGGAGTCGTCGCCAGTGGCAGGAGTACCCGAACTCAGAGGCTCGCAGGGTGCAGAGTCTATGGACGAAATTCCCCTTCCCACGGGTGTATTTACTCTCCTGACCGATTGCTATTCCCCTACGTGCACAAGGGATCAATTGTGTTACAGCATTGCATGTCCGAGGCGGTTGGAACAGCAGTCGAGGCTGAATATGAAGCCTCAACCTGGTCTCAAAAAACAGATCTCGCGAGACAGTTTAGGGGATTTTGTGGTGAGTACTGCAATCATTGATACCTGTATATTGTTAACACGGCCGACTTCAAGGAACCTGGGACCCTTTGGATACATTCGGTACCCCAAGAAGTGGTAAATAGTGTATCGGACACAGAGAAAAAACGGCAAGAGGCTATCAATGAAGTGATATATACGGAGCGTGATTTCGTGCGGGATATGGAGTATCTTCGCGATGTATGCGAAATTCTTCAGGCCTCTCTAATTCACACATTCATCATTCCTTTAGGTCTGGATCAACAATCTTAAGGACAGCGACATTATCCCTGTCGACCGTCGCACAGATTTCATCCAGCAAGTATTCTGGAACATCCAGGAGATTATCGCGGTCAACACCCGCATTCGTGATGCGCTCAACAAACGCCAAAAATCGTACGCTGTCGTTGAACGTATAGGCGATATCTTGTTAGAGGCAGTACCTCACTTTGGTCCATTCGTGTCGTATGGCGCTCATCAACTATACGGAAAATACGAATTTGAAAAAGAAAAGAGTTCTAATCCAGCATTCGCGACATTTGTTGAGGTATTCCGTATATCCCAGTCGTAAAATAACATCGTGCTTGACACTTTCCTTACTCGCAGACCACGGAACGACTCCCAGAATCTCGCAAACTCGAACTGAACGGTTATCTCACGAAGCCCACAACTCGTCTTGCACGGTACCCATTGTTGCTAGAAGCTGTCATTAAGCACACCCCAGAAGACAATCCCGATAAGCAAACCCTTGCTCAAGTTGTCAGTATGATCAGGGAATTCCTCGCCAAGGTGAACGTAGAAACGGGGAGAACCGAAAATCGGTTTAACCTGCTGCAATTGGATCAGCAATTGGTGTATCGGCCTGGAGAACAAGTGGTGAATATCAGATCTTACTTTTTCTTCCTCATATATTGTATTCTAAGCCCACGTTTAGGACCTGAAACTTCAAGACCCTTCCCGAGAGCTCGTTTATAAAGGCGCATTGAATAAACGTGGGGGCTCTCAAGGAGACAGCGGGGATTTGTTGGTGTACCTATTCGATCACGCGCTGCTAATGGTCAAGCAGAAATCCAAGCATGAACAATACAAAGTCTATCGTCGTGTAAGTTCTCCTCAACCCCCTCCTTCTCCTTCTAACGACTCTGAATGGATAGCCCATCCCGTTAGAACTGCTCTATATCTCTGCCCCTACCAAGGAGGTTACAAAGAAAGCGTTGGGCCGTGGTGCGCCTTACCCGCCCCAAATTCCGATCAAGGTCGATGGCAAAGGCGACTTTTCTGTCACGTTTGTACACTTAGGGCGAAAGTTTTACCAAATAACACTATGGGCCAGCACTTTCGTGAGCCATCGGAAATGGGTAGAGACTATAACAAAACAACAGGATTTACTGAGGGAACGTAGTATGGCCTTTGATACGACAACCGTTTCTGAAGGTTTCTTCCTGGGTACTAATCGGGTGAACTGTGCAGCCCCCTATGGTGAGCTGGACCCGATCGGTTGGGAATAGGCTGACAGTTATGTAGCAAACGGGAGATGGATAGCCTTTGGAACAGACGATGGCGTCTACCTATCGGACCTGAGGGAAGCAAACAGGGATCCCGTCAAGGTTTTGGCGTTGCTGGATGTTTCGCAAGTTGATGTTCTGGAAGAATACCAGCTCCTTATCGTACTTTCTGGTGTGTTTCCCTCGAGTCTTGATTTTGATTTGCACCCACTTCCCACACTATAGAGCGACAAGTGATTACCTTTCCTCTGGAAGCCCTTGATCCCATAGATCCGATGGCTGGCCTGAAGCGCGCGAAGCGTATATCTTCTCATACAACTTTTTTCAAGGCTGGTGTCTGCCTCGGAAAAACCCTTGTCTGTGTTGTCAAGTCAAGTCCACTCTCCAGCACGATCAAGACCCTGGAGCCCATTGATCAAAATGTACGCGGACGAAGTAAACCGACGTTCCGGAAGCTCCTGCAGGGAGGGAATGACACCTTGAAACTTTTCAGAGTATGATTTATTCCGTCGTCCTTTGTCCGTTGATTCACAAAGCAAGCTAGGAGTTCTACATTCCCGTCGAATCCAGTTCAATACATTTCCTGAAGACGCGACTCTGTGTGGGCTGCTCCAAGGGCTTCGAGATCGTTGATCTCGAGAGTTTAGATACCCAAAGCTTGTTGGACCCGGCCGATGCATCACTTGACTTCGTCAGGAAACGGGAAAACTTGCGTCCGATGGCCATCTATCGGATTGACAACGAATTCCTGCTATGCTATGATGGTAAGAGTAGAATTGAAAGTTATCAATGGCACTTACACCAGATTATCGAAGAATTTGCATTTTATGTCAACAGGAGTGGTTGGCGGTCGCGGCCGAATTTCATGGTTCACTGGGAAGGATTGCCAACAGGTTTCGGTACGTGCGGGAGGCTCGCAGCATTTATTCTTCTAAATCGACGCCGCTTAGCCATGAGATATCCATATGTCTTGGCGTTTGAGCCTACATTCGTGGAGATCCGGCATGTCGAAACGGGTGTCATTTCTCAAGTCATCCAAGGAAACAACCTTCGCTTGTTGTTCGCAGATACCCCGCCATCGGGGACGTCAACGGCAAACTCACAGCATAACCCATATTATGCCTCACAATCATACCAACCAAATTCATATCAGCAAGCCCCCTCATCTGCGTATGGGCGCGCGTCGTTGCCCGGATATGGACCACCTGTAACAGGGTATGGCCAGTACCCCAGATACAGCAATCCTGGTCGGGATGAGATCTTGATGGTGTCTGACGACCGTGTGTTGACACTGCGGCTGATTGCCGGCAATAACGGATAGCTCGATCTGAGTAATCCGCGAGGGGATGTCTTTGAGCGGCTGACTGCATTATACCTCGAGTCTCGTTCCCTACCGGACTGGGGACCTGATGAAATAGGTATGGCTTGGTGAATGTATAGTTAGATAGTACATCTGTTGTGATATTTTCCTCGTCTTTCGTACTACGAATAGCACCGTTGGCGTAGTCCAGCTTGCACGATAATATTACTTAGTAATTTTGCTACGTATGGGGTTGGCCAAGTGTGGATCTTGCTGCCGAAAAATGGGTATATCACCTTGTTTACAAGATCACTTTCACCGAACAAGAATTCAAATCTGCATCCCGTGGTTGTAAACAAGGTGATTGCCAACGACACTCGCTCGTACTCGAGTTTGTGACCACGTCTATTACATGTGCCAGTAAAAAGTCGGTGTCTCGTATTCTACAACACAACAGTTTTTCATACATCAGACACTGGGGATGGGTTAGTACATATGAAAACAGCTTCCGTGAAAATATAGAAATTCTAGCATCAGAAATGTCGTTAAATCGTATGAAGAGATTCAAAATTCATTGGTTTATCACGCGCCCACTGCCAGCTCCAAAAATATCATTCCGTCACGATTGACTAGTTAGTAAGCTCGCTGTTATCATCTCGTAATCAATCATCTGCGCTCCCACCATCAGTTCGCGTCCCCATCCACTCCTTCTTCCTCGTTGTCGCCGTCCCCCTCAGGCTCAGTGGCTTCAAGTATAGACTTAGGCAACCGCGACTCCAGTTTCCCCAGCTTGGGCGGGCTCGCATTGTCTGTAGTAAAAAATCACAGGAGGTTTGCTGTCAATAGTAATTTAATACTGTCAGTGCAACACGACGTAATCCCCACATCCAAATTACCTTGCTTGGCAAGGTCTAATAACCCAGTTCTTCGCACTTCCACGTTGACAACTACTTGAGCTCTGAACTTACGCTCGGAGTGCCAGGCCCTAGTAGGGATGTCAACGTCTAGAAGTTATCCTCGAATTCAGATCCAGTAGGCGGACCGGTTCGTGCCAATTGCTTGCCAGTGAATATACCCTGGCGGCCTTCAGCTATTACGAGTCCGCGGGTTTCATTTTTGCGATTCTACTATGCTTGCTGTGGTCACAAGGGTCGGTTTCTGAGTCGAAGCTTCAAACCCAAGCAAAACTTCTCCAGTAAAACTGCTTTCCAAGAACAGATTCAAGTATTTTCCGGTCTCAATACTGCCACCGAGGTCACCAGTTCACTAATTTCGAAGGAAAGTGTCACATTGCCTAGTGTATTCATTGAGCCAGAACAAGCAGCCAAGTCCATCTTTTTTTTCGAACCACACGGTTATCTCCGTTGATTTCCAACTGCCATCTACTTCTGAGAGGTTGTCCGATTGCTGACCATCATTTACAAGCTCTAGGGTCGAGGTTGAATATTTGAGTTATGCTCGATGCGCAATCCCGGTTGTGAATTAGCTTCAATGGTAACCTGATGTGAAGGTAGCTCCCAACTTCTGGAACCCGTGATTTCAAGCGGGGAGAATGGGTTGAACATAACAATGGCTTCGTTTCACCTGGCTTCGTTGGGCTTGTCCGATCACTTTGGAAGTCGAAGCCTGACCATTTAATTCATCGAAGTGAATTCTTCTTGCGGGGAAATCCGAGAGAACGGGTTCGACAATGCCCTCTGTTTCACTTGGCTTCCGTTGACCCTCACGGTTAGTTCGAAAAATAACAGATTCGCAGTCATCTGACCTTTTTGCGAAACGTTCCACAGCCTCTGGATGTAGGCCAGATGAAACCCCGCTTTTAGCTTGTCGTTCCACGTATATAAGCCCCCTGAATCCCACTGAATCCAGAAGAGTCCTTCTAATAGCAACTTGAATAACCATGGTTCATCCACAAGAAGTCGATGTCATCGTGTGCGGGTAAGAAATCCCATTGATATGTCCCATGCGACGTCTCTCTGATGCACGATTATAGTGGTGGTCCCGCGGGGAGCGTGGTCGCTGGACGACTCGCGTATGCGGATTCCAACCTGAAGGTCATGCTCATCGAAGGTCAGACCGTACGCTGGGACATAGTTCATGTTCTTATTGCTTGTCTGATAGGAGGAGCCAACAATCGCGATGATCCTTGGGTCTACAGACCCGGTATCTATGTCAAGAACATGCAAAAAGATGGCATGTAAGCAGGCACTACGGCTCCCAGTACTTTTGAAATTCAGACGCTCCCTTAGTAACGACAAGGCTACTTTTTACGTCGACTCTCAGCCCTCTCCTTACCTCAGGGGAAGGCAGAGCATCGTCCCGTATGTTCTACTTGCCATCGCCTGTATGATTCGAGCAGCGGGATTGACATCTGGTCTAGATGCGCTAACATTCTAGGTAAGATATCTGCTGGTTTAATATGAATCATGGTGTCCAGTTCCATTTCATACGTCTCCCCATAGGTGGTGGCAGTAGGTTAGTGTGAACTCATATCAGTCACTCTCCCTATTGAACGATTTTCCTAGCATCAACTTCCAGGTACAGTGCAAAATTCCATCAGCTTTTCGCTACTATTGAATGATTTACTCTGTCTAGATGTATACAAGAGTAGGTTGACTATTCTCCCGTTAGTTGCACTTGCTGAAGCTGCCATTTGCAGGCTTCTGCTTCTGACTGGGGTTGGTTATTATCAATATTGTATGGTTGCTAATGTCGATGATCTCCGCATGCAGACGACTTCAAGACTCCTGGTTGGACCGCCAAAGGTGAGCCCTTTGTGCTATGTTTTGGATAACAATCGACTAGTCTCTTAGATCTACTCCCACTCATGAAACGAGTATGCTTATTTACTTTGTACGAGGTAAGGATATCTGCTGACTCTTATTAGCTCGAGAACTATCAGAAACCCGTAAACAACGACACCCACGGTTACAACGGTCCGATTGCTATTAGCAACGGTGGTCAAGTTACACCTCTTGCTCAAGATTTCTTGCGTGCTGCCCACGCCATTGGTGTTCCTTTCAGTGGTTAGTAACGATCTGTGAACAATGTTTGTTCTCTGCCTCACCGACTTTCGGAAGATGACCTTCAAGGTGACGAGTGCCAGTGATTCCTTAAACGAGCACATACATTGACATAAACAGATCTTGATACCAGTCATGGGGCTGAGATTTGGGCCAAATACATCAACCGCCACACCGGTCGTCGCAGCGATGCGGCCACAGGTGAGGCTAGTTCGTTCCTTCTTAGGCTGTGTGTGCTAGAGTCTCGCGACGACAGCCTACGTGCACAGTGTCATGGACGTTCAGTCCAACCTTTATCTGCGGACCAACGCTCGTGTCTCGCGTGTAATTTTCGAAGGCACTAAGGCTGTCGGAGTCGCCTATGTACCCTCGAGGAACCGCGCCAACAATGCTGAGGTCCAAGAGACAATTGTGATGATTTCTCTTAGGCCTCGTTTAAGAGTAACTTAATCTGTCGACAGGTCCGAGCACGCAAGTATGTCGTTCTGAGCGCTGGTACTCTTGGAACGCCTCAGGCATGTCCAAGCTACTTAAGTGGGATGCATACCTCTTATTTGATCGTATTCTTAGATCCTCGAGCGCTCCGGCGTCGGTTCAGCGAACCTGCTGAAGCAGCTCAACATCAATACGGTGAGCGACCTTCCTGGAGTCGGGTGAGTAATCTGCAACACAAACGCGTAGATTTCTGTTGAGATGATTTACTATGCACAGAGAGGAGTACCAAGACCACTACACCACATTGTCGAGTCAGGATTCACCTCCACTCGAGGCTGTCGCGGATACTGATAATCCCAATAGTCTACCGTGTTTCCAATGAGACTACTACCCTCGACGACTATTTACGCGGTGACGAGAAGACACAGAAAGAGGTAATGTAAACATTTGTTCTAGATTTTCTATGCCGACCAATTTGTCATTCAGCTCTTCGCCGAATGGGAGGTCAGTCCTGAGAAGGCACGTTTGTCATCCAACGCTATCGACGCAGGGTTCAAGGTTGGTCATTGACTATGTCCTGTTTGAGAAACTGACGGATTTTTGGGAACTAGATTCGCCCCACTGAGGAAGAACTCAAAGAGATGGGTCCAGAGTTCAACGCCCTATGGGATAAGTACTTCAAGGATAAGCCTGACAAACCTGTCATGTGAGTTGGAAGTTTAAGACAGTGTGTTGTTCTTGATCATCACGGCACAGGTTCGGATCCATCGTCTCTGGAGGTTTGTTTGCTTTCTCGCTGAGTCAATTGAAAAAACCGACTCATTCCATTCTCCTGCAATAGCCTATGCTGATCACACCTTGCTCCCTCCTGGGAAGTACATGACCATGTAAGTGTGAATAGACCAGTTTCGAGCACTTGACGTCTGACTATTGCCACACAGGTTCCAATATCTGGTATGATTCATGCGTTCAGGTAACTGTTAACAGCTCATCCCGTCGCCCCAAGGAATACCCAGCCAGTCGGGGAAAGGCAAGTGTACATATTGGACATGGTTATGTGTTTTCAATGATATCCGGTAGATCCACATCGCGTCTCCCAATCCATACGTCGAGCCTTACTTTGATAGCGGCTTCATGAACAACAAAGCCGATTTTGCTCCTATCCGTTGGAGTTACAAGAAGACTCGCGAGGTCGCTCGTCGCATGGACGGTAGGCGCGATGGTTTATTTTTCCAGAGTTTTCTTTAATACAAGACATCCAGCCTTCCGCGGAGAGCTTACGTCGCATCACCCTCACTTCCACCCTGCTTCTTCCGCGGCGGCTAAAGATATTGACATCAAGACTGCTAAGGAATTGATGCCCAATGGTTTCACTGTTGGTATCCACATGGGTACATGGCACAAACCCGGAGAACCATACGATCCTTGCGCAGTTCATAATGATATCAAATACTCGGCGGAGGATGATGAGGCTATCGACAATTGGATCTCCGGTGTGTCCATTTATATCGATCTTCTTGAACATACAACTCAACGTGGACACACTAGACCACGTCGAGACTACTTGGCACAGTCTGGGAACCTGTGGTAAGGGTTCATCTCTTCATAACTTGCACCCAAACTCACTCATTGCCCAGCAATGAAGCCTCGTGAACAAGGTGGTGTCGTTGACCCACGTTTGAATGTTTACGGTGAGTTGCGCCCTTGATGTACATCATCGTAGTGTTCGATCGTGTTTTTGTCGGGCTCCAGGCACCCAGAACCTGAAGTGCGTCGACTTGAGCATCTCCCCTGTGCGTTCATTGTGTCTTGTTTGCCAAATAAATCCATACTCATCCACGGGCAGGACAACCTCGGCACGAACACCTATTCCTCTGCCTTGTTGGTCGGCGAGAAGGGGGCTGATCTCCTTTGTGAAGAACTCGGTGAGCGCCCGTGAACACTGAGAAAGCATCAGATTCTAATGGCAAACCTTCATAAACAGGAATCAAAATCAGGGCGCCGCACGCGCCTGTTCCGCACGCACCTATTCCGAAGGGTGTTCCCGCTACCCAACAAGTACGTTGAGTGTGTTTTGCTGGCCCATTTCTTGCAAGCAGCATGTTGTAAATACTATTCCGTGTCTTGAGTCTGCGTGTATTTGTGTTGGTGTACAGAAATCGATTCAGGGGATTACCCGATGAGGTGATATCACGTGACTGTTATGCTTTCAATGAGATCAAAATAAAATGAATTTTTTTTGTCCGTCTGGCCATGCTGCCTCGTCACATCCGAAGTTTCCTCGTCGCTCAACGCGTTCGTTCAATTTCACGGCAACGTCCTTCGACTCCCCTTCCCCTTCCAGTCCGGTCATGCTTATCATCCCGCTCATTCCACGCCTCCTCATCCTTCCGTAACGAACCCCCCAAATCTCCCTTCCAGACCTTTGTCGAAGTTCTGCGCGAAGAACTCCGCAAGAACAGGGAGCTACAGGAAAATGTTAAGCAGCTCCAGGGTGATGTAGACAAGTTCCAGGATTCCGAAGCCATGAAACGCGCTAGAGATGTCTATGAGCGTGCAAGGGTATTCGTTCTAGCTCTTATCACCATATCCCTCTCTTACTCAGTGTCTATCTTTCTAGTTGACGTCGAGCATTAAAGAAAATCCCCGTTTGAGAGCAGCTGCGGAGGAACTCAAAAAGACTGGCGTCAAGGTCGGTGATGCCGTCTCCGAGGCACTCAGGACCATGGAGGAGAGTGAGATTATGCGTGCAGTAAGTCCATTTTATTCACTCCTGTTCGTCGCTTCATTGATACCTGTTCAGATTTCTCGTGCTACTACCTCTCTCTCCAACACTATCGCCCATACGACTGAACCTATCCGCAATACAGCTGCTTACAAGACTCTGGCGGAGACTTTGGTTGACGCCCTTGATGATTCTGGCTCTGCAAAGCACGCTGGCTTTGAGGAAAAAGAAGCTCGCAGACTGCGACGACAAAAACGTCTCGCAAAAGCCGGACTTTCTGGAAGACGGGCCGTCACGGAGAATCCGGAGTAAGCACAACTCTACTCAGATTCATGCCGCCTCTTACGACACTTTCCTAGAGCCGGCCAGGCACTTGTTTCCGTGAAGCCCTCCGCAAGACAGGAAGCATGGGAGAATTTTAAGACGACTAATGCCGTCATGCAACGATTATCCGCCCTGCATTCTGCCTACCAAGAGTCGGAATCTCCTCTGGTTACTCCAATACGCGCCGTGACATCAACTATCGGTTCTTGGTTCGAAGAGAACGAGGTGGCGCAAGTTACGCGCATGATGAGAGGCCTCGATCCACTCTTTTCACGCGAAGCTTTTGAGAGAGAGTTAAGGGAATATATCGTCCCGGAAGTTGTGGATGCATACTTGTCTGCTGACCGGGAAGCATTGATGAGATGGTGTTCTGAAGCTGTGAGTATGTCAAGTCATCTCCAAGCGAGGTTGTTTAAATGTTACTGTTGCATGTAGACGCATAATGTCCTGTGGGCGACGATGGAGCAATATCTTCGACAAGGACTCATCAGCGATAGTAAAGTCCTTGATATACGACAAGTGGATGTCAGTCATTATCTTGCTTTCAAGAGCTTATCACTCATCTGAGATAAGGTATCGGATGGGAAAATCCTCGAGAATACTGTCCCAGTATTTGTCGTCACATTTGCTACGCAGGAAGTACTATTGTTTAGAAATGCTGTTTCTCGGGAGGTTGTGATTGGGGCAGAAAACCGTGTGGAACAGTGCACCTATGCAGCTGTGATCACGCGGATAGCAGAGGAAATGTCAGACGAGATTACTGGAGGATGGAAAGTCATTGAGGTAATGTCTCTTCTGTATGTCGAAAATGATGAGGACTCATTGTTTGAACCTCGCAGATGGCACGCAGATCTGCAAGAGCATATCTGTAGCCGTTGCTCATGAACGTGAATTTCCGTCTTCAAGCAGACTCACGGCACTTATTCGCACACATTATTTGCTTCACGACCAAGTACTCACCACTCATCGTCAGACATATCTTATTACTCTGATTATAGACAGCATACCATCTCCATTGGTTGACGTTCACTACAATTCCCTCTGTACGATCACCTTTGAAGACCAAAGTAAAATGCATATAATTTGGACCCGGGTCCGCTCCAATATCCGTCCTTCCTAGCGGAATGGAACGAGCCGAAGCCCTGTCAATGAACAAGACTTGAGTTCCCTGATGCACAGATGGGCCCTGAACATGTACTTCCAAACGTGGTCTGGTCACTTATCATAGGCGCTTGCCGGGAAACGGAGACAAGTAATTCGTCCATTTCACACATGCATCACTCATTTTCTACTTACCTTCAGGTATCATGCTGACAAAAACGTGGGCTACGTCGTATTCATGTCCATCGGTCGTAACCCCTTTCAATTCACATTAACCGAGAAGCCGAATGGTCATTATATTCCAAAGGACTTGAGCTGCTGGACTTGCAACGCTGTGTGGGTTCAACAGGCTCGCTGTACATACAAGAGCTAGATATGACCAAGGAGCCCAAAACATACGGTACGACAAGAGTAGGAAACCTTTTTGTCTGTTATGCTCTTGCCGACTGGCAGCATTTGTATTATTGGATATTGACGTCGAACCCCCTCAAGCTTCAAATAAGCTTCAAATTGAAATTTTAATGAATGAGCATGGCTGGGATTTAACTGCTGTCTTCTGGCAGCAACTGCGAAGCATCACCGGTTCACTTGGGAGGCAGTTTGGCAATATTCTAGTCGTGCATTATTAGGCTGCTACACAGGCTATGGATACATGGGCGTATGTGAGACACTGGTCAGTCGCAGAGGTCGACTGCTGTTCCAACGGAGACTTTGATTCGTTTCGCTTGCGTGTCGGGATTGCCTTCGGCTTTGCGTTTCGAGTTGGCCTCCGTGCCAGGGGTGGCAAATGTAGTGAGATTCTGAGTAGAGTCCTGAGTTTGCGAGTCAAGTTCTAGTATTTCGCTCGTTCTGCCGTTCCGTGCCGGGACGTTGCTACTTGCAATCGTTCAATCTGACTGGACTGGGGTGAACATCCAAAATACTCACCTGACGCCATCCACGAGACGAGGTCCAACAGTCTTTGAGGTGTAGGAGAATGTCACGCTGACAAATGATACAAATCAAGACACTGACTCCGTTTATCAAACCCAAAAGACGTTTCTCGGCTTCTGGGTCCACTTGAAAATACTCGCGATACGCTCGACTTCTCTTCGAAGATTGCAAGAATACATATTTCGTTCTGTGGAGTTCCTTTTGGGCTTTCTTCCCCCTTTTCCTTGACGATTTATTGCCCTTCTTTCCGTCAACTCTGATGGAATCTAAGTCGTCGCATATCGCATTTTCCGTGATAATAAATCCTATTGAATGGCGCGTCAGGCACTTCAGTCACGGCAGGAAAATCAATTCAACCCTCATCCTCTAGTCTCGCGAGCAGCTGGCTGACCACCGTAGTAGCGCAACCTGAAGGAGACAGTAAGCAGCGGAAGTTGTTCAGGAAGCGTACAAACCCATTTTTTCTCTGAACTGTGGAACAGTGGCAGGTCTGTGGATTTCGAATACCTTAATCGCACGTCTGAAAATCTCCATTACAAATAACAATCAAATAAAACCAAAGATTCAAGCACCTGAACAACGCGAGATCCCTAAACCGATCGATGATGTCGGTATAGGTCTTTTCAGCTATGATTTCCCATCCCGGGGACTGCCGGAGGCGACAATCAAGGCATATAAACTTCGACGGAAGCCGCTTGTCCTGTGGATCATGATACCTACACATTGATTAATTGATGGCTGATAACTGATATGGACAATGAGACTTGCCCCATGCACCTGTGAAGAGGTGAAATTCCAAGTCAGTGCTACATCATGATGCTATACAAGCTAAGCGGGAATGATACCAAATATGGTGCCACCTCTTACAACCGCCTTCACAAAGAATCAGAGAAGCGTCAGCCTGAGTGGTCCAGGATTTCAGTCAATTGATATATCAGTCAAGAAGTTGAACTAACCTTTGTGCCACAGTGACAATCAAAACGATTATCATCTTCTTCCATTGTGACTTCTGGAATTGTATCGGGGACACCAGGAGAGGAGGGAACGGGGGCTAGGCCTCCAACATTCATTCCGATTCGATTTCTCTCATTATTTTGGAGTTTTTCATGTAGAATGACTGTATCGATTTGTTGGGTTGAGATTAGCGAGCCGGAAGAATCGCAAATGTCTGAAGGAGGTAGCGAAGGGAGGCATGGAAACCTTGGCACCGGCGATTGCATATGGATCTCTTGAGTTGCGGGAATCACCTGTGTTTCTCCCATGTCATGGGAAGCGACCTATTTGGACCGAAATCCAGCATCTCTGAGCTGGTAGATATATGGGAGCTTACGAGATGCCCGACATGCGTCGGCGTAGGGTCTGGATGGCCTCCATATTCAATGATGTTGTTGGCGTTGACTTGATCTTCTTGCACCGGGATGGGCAGTATTGCCCCTTCGTCTCCTCGGATACCGACAGGAACCATAGTGCTGTTGGCACTACACCTAGCTAAAACGATGCCTTCATCTGTGACATCCTCACCCAGAGCATCCTCGTCCACGTCTGCGTCCCACACTACATTTCTATTCGCCGCATCCTTCTTCTGAAGCTCCGCGTCCTCGGCCCGAAATCGAGCTTCCTCGAGGGGAGTTAGCTTCGGAGGACAGCGAGTGGCGAGACCGGTAAAGGGGGCGTTGTTGTCTTCAGTAGTTGAAGGAAGAAAAGATGACACAGAGACAACTTTCATGCTCACGCTGATACCATGCCTGAACGACAGAAAGTTTCTTGTTAAGTGCAAGACATACCCGTGCCAGCCGGTTTCCAATTTCCCTATCTTTGTGCTTTCCGGTACTTCCGCCGTCCTGTGAGTTGTGAAGAACCACCTATTCGAGTTGATATCACCAGCTTGGAAATGCGGGGGTTGGTAATCATCCGGTGTACTGTCGTTGAAAAAAAGCTTGAAATTTCCATAGCGACATTCTAGGACTGTCACCCAAAGAAAACGGGAAGCTCATTAAAGACTTACTCGGCAATGTCTCCATCTGTTGTATGGCGGTGATCAAGGTCTTGATCATTAACTAAAATACCGGAACTTGAGCTTGAAGAACATGGGAGCTTGAGACCAAAAAAAAATACTTTGAGGCTGCGTTTTACGTCGCCGAGAGTAGGTAATTTCCCTTGCTTGAGTGCGTTGACTACTGGATCCCTGTCTGTTCCCAGCGAAATTTGTGATAACTGATCTCCCAGAGACATTATTGGTATTACAGTATCAGTACCCGCAGCTTTGTAGTACTTGATCCTTGTCAGCCGAGTAAGAGTAAAAAAAGATTTACTTTACCTGGAAATTGAACGTGTATGCCTCCACGATGCTGTGAGGTATCCATAAGCTAGGTGACAACCAGGTCAAAAGGAATTACTTGTTGGGATCTTTGCTATCCTATATGGACGCTTCGACAACTGCGCATGAGGGGGGAGGAGCTGACGTACCAAGTAGATGGCAAAAATGAAGCGCCGAAGGTACTGTTTCTCGATGGCGTCGAATATACCTTTTTCCTAGATGAAAATCAGTATATGCGCATATTAAATGGTTTATATGCGTACCAAATAATCCAGGATCCGGTCACCTTCGTTAGTGAAGCCTCGTTTGAGACTCATAATGGTCACGCCGCTGACGGTCGGTTTAGTCTTATTGTCGAACGACCCGGATGGAAAGGTGGGAGGTGCTTGAGCAGACAGATGATCTACAGAATGATTATGTGAGTTTAGTTTTCTGTACATTTTGGTTCTTACACTCGGAGAAGTTCTCGTAAGGTAAAAGGCCCCTGAAGAATAAATGAGTCGGTGGGTAATGTGGCCAGTAACCAAGTACCTCAAGTATGCAATACAGCCCAACCCAGCTTTCAAAAGGGTATCGACATACTGTAGACTTGTAGTCTTGCTGAGTATCTGACGAAAACCTAGGGTCAGTCACGCCCTGACAGTCTTAGATGTCCTACTTGAGTTTCATTGTTCGTCATGGTAGCTTGTGCCTGCATTGTGTGCGGAAGATTGTAGAGTTCGCTGGAGGAGAGGTGATGAAGGTCGAACACAAGACTAGAGATAAGATTACGTTTGATCATATTTACTACACACGTGCAAACAAAAACCACCTGACCAAAGGCACGACTATGAGTAATCGTCGATGATCGTCGATCCGAGATCGTAGCTATATACAAAACGATAATTTACTTGCTTGCTCTCAGCACCATCTCTTCCAAGCTGATGGCTCGGTACTCGTCAGATTCTGGAGCCCACACCGCGTCGTCTTGAATGTAAACCAACACACCACCCTTGCCACTTGGTCCAGAAACCCTGAATAGCGGCATCCGCGAAGTTTCATGTGCACGACCAGTCGGCATGAATAGTAGATTATGCTCCGCAGCATATTCTTCAACAATAGAACGGAAGGTGATTTCGTGCGTGCGGGATGGAAGAACCGTGCCTCTCGTAGGTCCTTTGTTGATCCCGTCAGCAGTGACCAACTCTGCCTTAACGTCAGGACGTCTCAATTTCGTAGGTGCATCGACACCCAGCTCGATCGCTTCGTTCATCAGCTGCAAGCCCCTCGTGAACCCCTTTTGGACATCCTTCAGGGCCAAGACGTCCTCCGGGAAAACACCTTTCCAAAACGCATACCACTGAGCAACTTCTTCGAAGCTAACACGGGGCTGAACGAGCCAGATGTACAATACATCGAGCCATTTGGGGAAAAATCCGATCTCCAATAGTTGGCCCATGACCGACCCTCGGAGGAGAGAAGACCAAGTGAGTACGACCTCGGTAAGTGGCTGCATCTCCTGCGCGCGCGGATTAACACGGAACTCCTCGCGGAGATGAGAAGCTAGCTTTGGAACGACATATTTCAGCAAGAGGTTATCCCACTCGGCACTAGAAAAAACATCTCGCCATGCAGTGAGGTCCGGAGGAAGACCATCGACAGCTGCCCAAGTACGCAACATAGATTTCACCTTCCTACGTGCATCATCAAGGATAGTGTCGACGCGTAGACCGAGATGAGGGAGCCAAGGGAATACGAGTGATCGAAGCGAGGCGATGCTACGCTTGGGGTTCCATTCTGAAATAGCTTTGGCTAGCTTCGGGAGGATGAGCTGGTCGAGCATATTATCGCGTACAAAGGGGGGAAGGAAAGAAGCCCAAGTTTCATACAGCTTAATCGCGGGTGAAGGATCATAGGGGCTCCACTCGTTGTTGATAGTCGTCCGCACCTTAGGAAGCCAGACATTCCAGAGAAGCGATTCAAAAGGTGTCATAGGTTGCTCGATAATGGGCAGTGAGACAACAGTCTCATCGCCGTACAAGCTCACTTGCGTTTGCGAGGATTCCTCAATAAGGTTGATTCTGAGAGCTTGTCTCCAAGTGCGAAACGTAGAAACGAGCACGGATGGATTGAGAAGGGGGTTCCATTTTGTTACCATGCGTCGGATGATGGGGGTAATGGCCGCAACGATTATCTCATCTAACCGGTACTCCTTAAATTCTGCGGGAAACTGGAGGAGTCTTGTGAAAAGCGGCGAGAAATCGTCCAGAGTGGCTTCATACATTGAAGCGAGTTCTCGTGACTTGGTATTGATCTCGCCTACTACTAGAGAAACCTCTTTAAGTCGTGAGATCACTATACGGGTGCGAGATCATCAGCCTTCTTCGAAGGGATAGTGCTTACAGAAACACGTACACTCCGCTTCGGTAACAACTTTCTTCTGTAGTCGGGCATCCTCTTCAGCAATAAAGCGCTTACGATCTTCGAGGGCCTTGGCTTCGCGCGCAAGACCATCAAGGTCTGTCTTGCAGGCGCTGGTGATGAGTCGTAGGTTGTGTCGAATTTCCGGTAATCGAGTTGGGTCCGTCGACGGTGTCCATGAGACCATCGAAATCTCAGCCAGTGAAGCTAGTTCGCGCGGCTAGAAACATGCCACGTCAGTCGATGGCAAAATCAAACTTTCTGGGACTTACTTCTCGTCCAGTAGCATCAATGATTAGTCCAGCACTTGGAGCTGACGGTTCTTGTCCAGCTTCTGCCACGATCTGTTCGTACGTCTTGTGCTCAACTCTGGTCTTGATTTTCCTCGGCTGCTTCCACGCCTCTGATCGCCTCTCCTGTGCTTCCTTGGCTTTCTTGACGGTAGGCGCCAATTCTTCATCGTCACTAACAGTCTCACCTCTTCTCCTCGCTTCCAACTTGGATTGCTCCGTCTTTTCTTTGAAACCCTTGTAGGCAATACCCGCATTCTTCGGCCGTAACTTGCTCTCAATGGGTATGATAATACCCTCTCCCTCCGCACCGAGGCCAGTACCAGTTTTCCAGCCCATCTTCGCAAGCATTTGCGCTCCTAGGGACCCCCCTATTTTATGGAAGTGAGCTTGTTCATGAGCGGGAAGGGGAGTATTGCGTTTCGAACTAGGGCCAGAGGAAGATTCGCTGCGAACGAAAGCACGCTGCATCCGCGACGTAGCACCAAAAGTAGTGGGCAGACCAGAGAAGGCGGATGCCCCAATGCCAGCTCTCCTCGGTGCGGGTGCAGCAATCGGCGGTTCTGGCTCCTTTACTTCATCATCAGGTCTCCCATCTACTGAAGTATCCGACATTTCTCCCTCGGTATCTGGGCCGCCATCTTCCATCTCCTCGACCGCCTCGTCTACTGTTGCACCTTCCGTCTCTACATCGTCCATGTTGGTCTTTAATTCGACCTTGTCCCCAGATACGAACGAAGGGGCCTTCGTCCAATCGGTTTTCTTTTGTCTTGTTGCACCTTTCTGACTATGTTCTTCGTCGTCACTGTCATCCCCAAATACGCCGTAGATAGCATCTTTTCTCTCATTCTGACGCCTTCGTTTGTTCCGGTAGGGATCTTCAAAAAGTGCACGCTCGTCCCTCATGTCCGGGTCACCGTCGTCCAAATGGAACTGAGCCTCTGAACCCTCAGAAGCACCTGAATCGGAGTCGCCATCGTCCAGGAATGGGCGTTTTCTGCGACCCATGATTGATAATGATGGTAGTAGGGATAAAGTTGCCAAAGGGAGCCGGAACCAAGCGAGACCTTGTTCTGCGTCCCCGGAATGTGTGTTCAGGTGTAGGAGAACTCACCGTGTTGTTTGAGAGAACCGAGTTACCAAACAAGTCCTCGTAGAGCCAGTCACTGACTAAAATTACTATGAGAGGACGAGTGGCTTTGATCTAGCGGGAGTCGTCGAAGGACCAATATTGGCTTAGGTAATCAAATAAGTCGGCAATCAATGAGTCAGAGACAAAGATGTAATAGTATGCTACGGTATGGATACATGGACCAA
Organism: Royoungia palumana; assembly: GCA_038089855.1. Classification (NCBI taxonomy): domain Eukaryota; kingdom Fungi; phylum Basidiomycota; class Agaricomycetes; order Boletales; family Boletaceae; genus Royoungia; species Royoungia palumana. The sequence goes on along the minus strand of JBBPLQ010000004.1, from coordinate 81,501 downwards.
TAAGGCTACGCAGAATACTCCAATTTGGCTGAGCGAGAGAGATGGATCAACGAAAAGGTGGAGCAGAGTGACTGAAGGCGACATACTCTCGTGTTTCTTGGCATCACTGACTTTGCGCGCAGCTTTGGTAAGATCTTCTTGAACAACGTACTCGCTAGTGAAATCTAAGTCAGCCGACAAAAGACGAAAAAAGAGGACAAACCGATCATCACGAATTGCAAACATTCCCGCTTCGGTGACGACATTCCGCAAATCAGCTCCGTTGAAGCCGTCCGTGAGCTATACGAAGGTGCGCATCAGCAAATGCGCCCCTGTAGCACACGACAGAAACAGACTTTCACTATAGCCTCATAATCAATTTCACCGCTCTTGTTCACCGGTTGAGCATGTATCTTCAAAATTTCCGATCGTGCCTGTTCATTGGGAAGTGGAATTTCGATCTTTCGATCCAGCCGCCCAGGTCGCAAAAGGGCAGGATCTAGGGTATCTGGCCGATTCGTCGCCATGATCAACTTTGTCCTTCCAAGCGAATCAAATCCATCCATCTGATTAAGTAACTTGACAACATCATTAGTATCAATACCGTGACTCGGATGCACAGAGGAAACACGCTTACCTCCATCAGAGTTCTCTGGATTTCCCTGTCCGCACTTGTACCTTCCGAGAACCTCCTTCCTCCAATGGCATCTATCTCGTCCATGAAGATAACGCATGGTTCGTGATCCCTAGCATATCCAAACATCTCACGAACGACTCGAGCCGATTCACCAATATATTTGTCGACAATGGCAGATGAGACGACCTTCAAAAAGTTCGTTTGAAGAGTGGCCGCTACTGCTCGGGCCAAAAGTGTTTTACCCGTCCCGGGAGGACCGTAGAGAAGTACTCCCTTGGGTGGTTTGATACCCACACGGACGAAGAGCTCAGGATTTAGAAGGGGGAGCTCGATAACCTGATGTTGTATGTCAATAATGACCTAACGAGGGATGTATGGAAGATGATAGCCCACCTCGCGCAACTCGCGGACTTGTTCGCCTAGACCGCCAATACCCGCAAACGATGCACCTCCTGGATCTTCCAAGCTCATTTTATAGACCAGAGGGTCTACCTCTCGTGGAAGAATACGCATGATGGTGAGGGTCGTCATGTCCAGTGATACACGGGTTCCCGATTTAAGCTTTGTCGCTGATAATGCTGGACGGTAAGAAACGACATAGCGAGGTCCGGAGGAAGCTTTAACAATGACTAGAGAAGAATATGCGAAGGTAAGTGATACGAACATGTTCGAAGATAGCCTTACATCTCTCATCGTCAAGCTGCTTCATGACTTCACCGATGATTTGACCAACAGACTGAACAGCTTTGATATCATTCTCGGTCTGAGCGAAATCCTTCTCCAACGACTTCAACGAAAATCGCACTAGACAATTTAGATTAGCCCAGATGTAATTGATACACGTAACATGAACCTACGATTCTTCAAGCTTTGGCTGATATTGTCATGGGTTCGCATTTTCTGGAAAGAATGTCAGACGTGCCCTACAAGTCGTGAGGTAGCGTGCACCTCGCGATAGCTCTTGAGAGCATCTTTTCTGCGTTGATCGATTGCACCAGACGATGTGGATGCCTGTGCGTCCATGGTGGTGACAAGAGACTCGAACGCGAGCTTGTGTCAATGAGAGGACGCGTCATTGCGAATCTAAACTTGAGTAATCAATCAAGTCGGCTGATGCCGTTCAAAAATGTCGAATATTTGATTCGATACCTTGCAATGCCCCAAATAAGGGCTTTTGTTTCTCGAATTTCAATAGTGCGTCGAATTCTCAGGCTTATCTGCAAACCATTTTGTTATTGTGATAAGCAATGGGTTTTTCCCGTAAATATCGGCCTGGTGGTCTAGTAGTATGATTCCTTGTTAGGGTTGCCTGAATCGAGGAGGTCCCGGGTTCAATTCCCGGCCAGGCCCAGCATTTTTTTTGATTAGGCTGGACCAAGGGTATACCGCAAAAACTATTCAACTCATTCAATTAGCGTTAGTCTAGAATATCGTGCAAATTGGTGTCAATAACCGAATCTGAGAGAAGCGCTGACGCAGGTTAACGTCCGTCCTCGATAGAATCAAAGTGAACGAAGAGAAATCAAATGATAGAAGAAGACCGATCAGAAATGGAAAAATCCCTTCTTCTTCTTTTTCTTCTCGCTATCCGCTCCGGCCATCCCAGCGCTGTTGACTGACGTCGAGCTGGCAGCGTATGACGAACTCGGACTGGCTTTGGAGAGCTTTCCGCTGCGGGCAGATGAACCAGAATCCTTGGGTACAGTAAGTGTTGGGCGTTCCGGGGGAGCCGGGTCAGGGATAAAGTATTTCTGGTCATAGTATTCCTGGTATGACTGATGGGCAGGATTCGTAGGAACACCATTAGGCACGATACGAGATCCAACACCACCGATTTCCAAGACTTTGAGATCGTCAATGAACTGTCGAGGGGTGATTGTATGCGTTGATCCTGGAGATTATTCAAAGACAGTGCTCAGAGTGATGAGGTAGTACACCTGTGCGCTGCGCGTACCAATGTAAATATCTTTGTTAAGTGACCCGCCAAGCGCGTAACATTCTCGGATCTCTGAGTATGTCATCCCACCAGCCATGAATATAATCACTCGCTGGCGATTATCCACTGGGATATTTGGTCGTGCTGCTTTGTGCCAACTTGGCTTTGCGCTCCGGAGGGAGGAGGTGTGTGTCGGGGTCACTGGAACCTTGCTAGCAGAGGTTGTGGCAGATGGCGCGTCTTTGACGTAGGGAAAAAGGGATGCATCAAGTTTGTTGCTCACATGATCCTAGGAAGCGTTGATGGACAGGACAGAGGAGTATGATAGCGAACATACTTCAATTACCGTGCGGAGGAGGGGCTTATATCGAGATAAAACATACTCTTCCTCCTGAGATGGTTTCTGTTTCAACTTCTTCTTTGTGTCCTTGTCTGTAGGTCCCTAGAGCATATTCGTCAATAAAACCTGACAAGCGGTTCAAGGCGTCGCGACTCACCCTAGTTATCCGTATTCCGAGGTGCGTCAACGCATTGATGGCATCTTGATCCGCCATTCCAAGCCGGGCGTGTTGATATAACCGCCGACGATCTTCGTCGGGGACCCCATCGCGGTACATGATGTAGAGAGCAACCATGCGGACCTTGTTGGCGTTTCTAAGAAGGTCGTTGACTAGGGGAACAAGATAAAATTCTCAAAAAATTACGTGATTTCCCGGCTATCCAGGAGGGGGACCATCTCCTCGATCAATGTTTTTGGAGACTTTCCTTCAGCAGTCATTCCGGTCGCGCAGCACTGAACGGAGAAGCTACTGAGACAAGACAAGAATAAAAATTAAGGAGAGAACGGCACCTGTTCAACGTTCGCGACTTGAGAAAGCTTATCTTTTTCAAAGATGCCCATGCATTCTTGCGCCATATTAAGGTGCAGTGAGAACTATCATGGCATCATTAACCTGCGCAAGTTGTCAGTCGGACGGTTACCCACCTTTTCCCGCTGCTCTTGGTATTGTGGCAAGTTTGCTAACATATCCTTCATATCGTTTAGGCTGGCGGCCCCTTCTCTGTGATAATGTCCAGTAGCAAATGCATCCTTTTCGAACTGGACTTACCCCTTGAACCCAGCATTTTCTTCCATGAATTTATTGAAGTCTGCCATGAGCCTATCGATAGCTTCTCGCATGTGCATATGTCTCACAGTCGTCCATACTGTATCTGTCTCCGAAAGGGTGGCAATTTTATCTTCATACGCACCAACAGAGGACTGAAATTTGTAACTGAAAGCACACGTCAGGCCGGTGGCTTGGAGTACAGGTAAGGACGTACGTGTACTTTGTCCCATCCTCTACTTGTAGTAGGTCGTTACACATAGCCTGGTATGTAAACTCGTGAATCAATGGTGCAACGACATCCATCGAGCGGTCGGTGATGATAAGGGAACCCCTCGGTCGGGGAGGGTCCGAAGATTTCTGGTTCGGATTCAGATGAAGACCACGTCAGATGAAACAGCGTAACGACGGATGCTCACAGGAAAGTCTGGGTTGACACGCTTATGCTCGTCCAAATTTCGCTGCACCATGAATGCCAATAATCTGGTCACAAACTCCGTATCTGCAGCCTCGTATGCGCGTGCGGCGTCACCTCGGGCTAGGTTGGTCCGCCATCGATTGCTTCCCTCCAGGGGTGGAGGTGCACGAGTCTGCGAGTGGGGTTGGAGCGGACCCAGGGGAAGGTGATGGGAAGGGTGATAGTACCGAATAAAGGGAAATTCATTGAGGGTGATACATATATTCGATATCTAGCGTTTGAGCTTAGTGGACAAGGGGAATTAGAGATACCTGAGTCGTACCGTCTTGCTCGCAAATAAAAGTTCTTCCTCTAAGCGTGATCGGGACGCTTTGAACGCGGATTCGGTACGCGGTGGACTGTAAATATTGAAGAAAAGGCCCGCGGAGTTGAGAGAGAATGCTTGCGCTTCCACCGCTGCAGGGAACAACTTGGTATGTAAACTGAGGGAAGTGCTGAAAGGTAGTGCTTACCCCAGAAGTTCAAGAAGAGATCCTGCAGGCCACGAAGGAAAGGCTCCGCGGGAGATGTGGTCAGGCGTTGAAACAGAGATTCAGAGAGGCCTGAGATAAGCCTCGTGACACGAACATTGCTCCAAAATGTAGGCACACGCACCGTCGACGAAAAACAAGTGGGCACCGAGGTACTGCTGCCGGTCAGTGGAGAAATCCTTTATAATCCTCTCGACATTTTGGGTTGTAGGCATGAGGATATACACGGCCTCAAACTGCTGGGGTTCTCTGTGGTTGGAGATCGATTCAATGACTGCCAGGGCGTAGAGCATCAAAAGTCAAGATGATCGAAAAAATATAGGAGGCTTCATACGAGTAACATTCTCCTCCAGGATATCAAATTGTTTGAGAACAGAGCCCAGTAATTTCCGGGAGTAGTCGTCTACGACTAGGATCTTCCATCGGGCTTGTGGGTTGACAGATCTGACTGCTTGGAGAAACTCTAGATAGCAAAGCGTGAGTCGGTGTAGACAAGAAAGCCAGATCTTAGCAACCATACTTGTGCGGACGATGGTGACGAGCGAGGACATGTCAGGTGCAACCGGATCGACTAAGAACAAGGAGGATTCGGCGTGCTGCCTCCTTGCAGGGACCGGCTCGGCTATCACCGTCATAGTATAGTCCAACGCAAATCGCACCGAATACGCATCAAGCTTCAAGACTCTGATATCCATTCATTCATCTGACGGGAATCGTGTCGGAGAGTTGTTGGCTAACATGGATACGTAGGAAGAAAAAAGAAAATAAAGCGGTAGTCAAAAGTAAGAAAACATCCTCCATCCCGAAAACCGGATGATCTGTCCGTGGCCAAAGCTATAAACAGTCGCGTCGCGGTCTAGGAATTAGTTGGGGGGGTAAAAGCTAACTGTAGTACTATGAGTCCTGTCACAGTAGCGACATTGCAAATACCAGTGGTGCGAGAACAACCGTCAGGGATATAGCAGCGTTCAGCGCAGCGCCGCCTGTCTTCGAGGCCCCACTGCCGCTTCCCGCGCTGCCAGAACTACCACCGATAGAGGTATTCGCGTAAGGGAATGTTGTATTTTGATTACTCTCACGGTAAAGATTAGTATTGGGAATGCCATTGCAATTGCCGATGGAATCAAACTGCAGGATTGTATTAGTTGAAGAACGAAAGATCAGTGAAGATACACACGGTCAGTGGGGGATTGAAAGCTTCAGCAGCGGGAAGGGTATAACCAATAGCGAGGTCGACAGTTTGTGCATATAAGTCATGTTCCAGAACCACAAAGCCAGTGTTCAGCATCGTTGCATTGGTGAGGATGGTCTGGAAGGTGGCGAACGACTGTGAACCATTCACGACACCGCCGGGAACCTTCCAGTCTGTATTGGTTCAGTACGGAGACAGAATGGGTAAGAGTCGGCTTTACCGTTAGTATCAAAGGTGGCACCAGAAGCGGTACGCGTCCAGATGACTGGAACCATGCCCATGGCCAAAGTAATGGCGCGAACTCGATCATCGATATCGCCATAAGGAGGGCGCATCAAAGTGGGGGTGACACCAAGGACCTGCTTGATGGCTTTGCGAGTATAACCCAATTCGGCGACGATTTGCTCGGTAGTGAGCGAAGTAAGGGGCTAAGCTCAAGTCAGGAGCAATTTGCAAGGAACTATAACGAAGACAAAGACCTTGTGAGACCAGGTGTGAACAGCGATCTCATGACCAGCCATGTATTCTTCGACGAGCACCGTAGGACGTTCAATAACACGTGACCCGATAACAAAGAAAGTAGATTTGAGGTTCTTAGAAGACAGGTAATCCAGGAGTTCCCTAAAATAAATTAGAGTCAACATTGATAATAAACGAGAGCCGACTCACTGGGCTAGATAATAAAATATAAAAATAGAGTACAGGGTCAGTGAGACGTGAGCGAGCAGGACTAGGAAGGAAAAGGTGCTGACTGTAAAAACCAGGGCCATCATCAAAGCTTACACCCCAAGTCATCTTGGTTGGGCATGCGGTAATATCGGTGACACGGGTATAACCACCACACGTCCACCAGCCACGGTTCGCAGCGTCCGCAACAGCATTAGGGTTATTAGCACACGTTCCATCTGTGGTAGGACTAATGTCGGGAATGTCGAACCCATCCAACTCCGTCATCCACTGAGCAACCTCCGTGGTATCTAGGGAGAAAGAAGATTAAATCTACGCGACGGTCGGCGAAAGGGAGGCGAATACACACTGGTAGGCGCAATCTTGTCCTGGGGCGGCCATTGACTCGGACTGAAGACGACTACAAGGGGTGAGAAAGGGAATAGAGAGAACGAAGGAAACCTACAGGGCGTCGGAAGTACTGGAGCGCCAGGAATTGGGGGGGTAGCACCGGCAGGATAAGTAGCGGTAACGGGAAGAGTGGAAGGGGTGGCCATTCCGGAGGTAATCTGGCTCAGAGGGGGGATGGTCGTTCCAACGGGAGTGGTGGGGACTGGAGAGTTAGAGGTGGAATTGGAGGAGGTCGCTGAGCCAGAAGACGCGGAAGACATGGAGGAGGACGGAGAGGAAGCGGTCGTGGTCATGGTGCCGGACGATGAGGGAGATTGTCTTTTTGCGAGACGGACATGGCGGTCGCTGGCGCTGACGGCGGCGAGGAAGGAGAAAAGAGCGACAAGGGCGTTGAGGTGCATGACAACGGACGAGACGAAAAACGAGCGGAACGAACAAGCTGGAAACGCCGATTACAGTAATCCACACACAAGGCCGGCAATTTTTTTTTTATAATAATGCTTATCTACCTACCCGTTTTGGAAACGTGATACATGCTGACGACATTCTGCACGTTACTAATTAGGAAACGACGTATCCAAACGGACGGGTCTGGCCAACTCACGGTCCATGCACAAGGGCCATAGACTGTGGATTAACCGTACCCCCTCTCTTCCTCCAAGCATTCCCCATCTCTGAAACAACAGTCGTAACACCTCACACGCCACGGCGCACGGAACAACAGTAGGCAACGTAGAAGCCACTCCGCGGATTCTCTGTTCAGCAGTGCCATAATGAATTGCGTAACATCTCACGCCAGCAGAGTCTCGTCTGAGTTCAGGATGAGAACCGCGAAAAATCTAATGATCTCAACAAAGCTCGAAACCGAGATCGCTGTTAAATCATATCAATTGCTGTGCCTGACTGATCCGTCGGGTCTCACCCTCGTTGACCGTGTGCACTCCCGCAAGTGGGGCACCCCCGACCGCCCCTTCGGTGTGTCCATATCGGAAGATATGCGGAGTCAACTTCCAGTAGAATTTCGTATCTGTCTTCTCATCAGAATCACTATGAGCATCTTCCTGGCATGTGACATACCCGTATTGCCCGACATAAGTCCGGGGCTTACGATGATATGGTCTTCCCCAGTGACATTTCTGTGAGAATTATAGGCTGCTTTAATACTTCCCGACAGCACTCTGTAGGGTATCGCGTCTCCGTCGGCTGGCGAAATCGGTGCCGGCTCGAGCTCGCTATCGAATGCGGTAGAGAGCGTCAGCGTTCCGTGAGCTGGTGCACCTTTACCCTCGTTCATATCAACGTCGAATGCAGTGTACGACAGATTATAATCCTTCGCAAGCGACTGGAGCAATCTGGCATCGCGATCTTTTGTGGCGGCGACGGAACTGACCATCAAAAAAATCAACATAGGTCCAGAGTCTCTAACAAAATTTCTCGCCTTTCAACGGAAATACGGTGATTAAGGACAGCATACGCGTGTTCCGGAAGTGCGTTGACTTTCACTCCCCCGTGAACGAGATCAATCGCTTGAGTTGTACCCACGAGACTTTTGACCTTGGCATCTTTGAAGAGTTCTCTCTCCGCGGACAGCAATGCCTTTTCAGAGTGTTCAGAGTCGACGATATCCTGCCTCAGCGAATCAGGTAAGTCGGGCGCATGTCGTGCCAGGCACCGGAAGTTCATGTGCATCGGCGAACCACGGGCCTGAGGGACCTTGGTTCAGACATATAATCAGACGGCGTGTAACGCAGCTCTCACCAGATGGACTTCAAAAGGGTTTTTTTCTATGGCAACAAGGAACTCTGCGAGTAAGCCGATGCTCTACGGACAGTAGTCAGCACAGTAACCAAAGAACTATCAGGTGCTGACCGTATGAGGGGGAGGCAAGCTAGAGTGTCCCCCTTGCGTAGCGACTTCGATCATAACATCGACTGAACCCTTTTCTGCGATACCAGGGGTAGCAATTATCTGACCGTATTGTTCGCCATATCCAGCTACAATTATGCATCAATAACTTCTTATTTCCCGTCAAACGTGCCGTCTCACCGCCTTCGTCAACCAACATGGCATATCCATTTTCGCCATACATGTCGAGCAGCTCTGACGCCAAGGATTGTGCACCCTAAATGGTGTCAACCTTGGGCTAGACGCGCATTGAACTCGCCTTACATATGTCCCGCCGCTCTCTTCGTCAAATCCCGAGGCAAGTACCACTGTCCGAGTTGGTCGATATCCATTTTCTAACATAGTCTCCATCGCCGACCTGTCATACTCAGCAACATCGAGCAGAATGACTCTGAAAGAAACTTACAGTATACCAATCAAGCCACTCTTGTCATCTGAGGCACCTCGTCCCCAGATTAACTTGCCTGTGAATAGTGTCTATATGAAAATCACCTGAGGACCCTGATGACAAACCATCGAAATGACCCGAAAATGGGGGATGAGTCCAAGCATCATACGTCGTGGGTTCTACGGGCACGACATCTAGAGGGAAATTATGGTGAAACAGACAGCGATGGTGGAACTTATTCGGACCTTGGTGCGCGGCCAGGAGTAGGGGTTTCAGACTGGCCTCTGAACCCTTCCACAGGTAGATCAGCCCATATGTGTTGACCTTGATCAATTCGAGGGACGAGTGCCTATCACGGAGATTGCGGCTATAAATTATGCAAGCGGGACGAAGGCTCGAGACATACACCAGAGGAAAAGACTTTGTGAGATAGTCATGGAACGAAGCGAATTTCTCCCAGCGCGGGTCGACCCCTACCGGATCCATTTGATCATAGGATTCGGTCCTTCAGAACATCCATGAGTGGGCTATGCATATGGATACCACCACAACCCGCCAAGTTCCAGACTCACGGAATTCGAATGGCTCCCGAGAGCCAGTTCACTGCTCTTGATCGGAACTCCTCGGTCCCGTAGGTTTCTGTTAGCGTTTCCCATAGCATGTTGTTTTTTGCTGGGATCAATGTAGGCGTCTGAGGACACAGATCGCTGTTGCTTGGAACCACGAATGGGCCCTGTAAACAGTGTGAAAGATGCCTATGGGCGGTTCTTCCAAAAAACATGACCGCAAGCGCTGCTAGCGCAACAAGGGTCGTTTTTGCAACTCTGGAGGAGACGCTAAGCGTCGTCTGCCTCGGCAAGAGGCTTGGGAGTTCATTGGAGAACTTGCCTCGTGAAGCAGACATGAGAGGCGATAGACAGGACAGGTAGAATCGTCTATGCTAGCCGAATAGCGGGGGAATATAACGGGTGCGGGAGCCTGAGAAGGCTCTCCGTGCGTTCATGGGAAGACTGGGCTGCTCGCCAGCGTGATCAGTGATTACTGGGGGGATTCCAACTCATCTCGAGAAGCGTGTGTTCCTCTTGACCCATCCAGGAGGTCAGGCCATGATGTTTCGGAAGCGCTGCGTTCAAGTTGGTGAAGACTCCACCCCGACGATTCACCGCATCTCATGCCAAGGGACACTCTCACCTCCAGTCATCGTCAGCGTTTATATCCAAGGAAATCGTCACGGCCCGATCTCTTCTCCTTGCCAACACCACAACTGGGGAATTCTAACCTACTCGAGGGGCCAACTTCTGCATGTGAACACACACGGTTACAATGAGATGATAGTCTCCCAAAGTATTTCGATAGCGAGTAATGCAAATTATCCAAATGAGTATTATACACCAGTCTTCTTACTTGCTAATTGCTCTATCGAGTGTCGTTTGAAACGGTTATCCCGCTGCGACCAGAACTGGCATACAAGACCTCTGCCTCACCGAGGACACCAGGAGTGTAGTCTGCTGCATGACCGGACTTGTATATGTTAGCCTGGGAGTCAAAGGTCGACGAAGGAACTTGAAGAACGTCGGATGGGGTTCTTGTGAGGTATAATCTATGCAAAGCATCCTCGGCGGCCTATGTAAATCTTAGACCGCGGTTGTCAAACTTGACAAGAGTGGTAACATACTCTGTATTCTGCCATTTTTAGTGAACTACCAAACCCTTCGCCAAGTTTGTCTGGCCCCGAGTATATCCCCACAACAAATATGGGTGAGTTTGAGAATCGGCCCGTCTCTTTCAAAAGTCTAAAAGAGTAAGTTTTGGGAGCATACCCAGGAGGATATGACACACCTTGACTTTGGTCGCTCTCTACCGAATTTTGCGACGGTCTCCATGAGCGCGCGTTTTGGATCTCGGAATTTCAACATGGTTCGCAAGTCGACTTGGCGGCTGAGAAAGAAAGAATGGACGAATTTGCGCGCTGTCGAGAGTGACCTCTCCTGGTACACGAGTGCCGTCAAGGCACGCGGTATTGACGCGAGCGCGTCGGTGTGCAAGAGTGCAGGTGACGTCGGCGTGGATGGCTTGGAGAGCGGAAGTCAACGAGATAAATTCAAAATGAGGATAGTGCGCGAACCTGTCTATGCCAGCGCAAAAGAGGGGTAGCACCCATCTCTTGAGCTACGCCAGCACACGTCAAGGGGCCCACGTGAGCACTGACCGCAGCCTTGAGAACGCGAGTGGGGAGATGGGGGTACGAAGCATGGAGGTACTCTGTGGCAAAGAGACCCATGAGGGAGTTACCAAGTGCAACGAGGTCTGCGTTGGTCGGGGGTGGAGGGCTGGAGGGATAATATTTTGCATGGAGAGTCACGAACGACTTGTGAGTGCAGGCACGTCGGATGGTGTCAGGAGAGTCTACCATGGAACCGAGACCGACGCGATGTGAAAACGCGGACAAGGCGGAGGGCGGCGGGGGCTGCAGTGCCGCCCAGGACTGGGGATCGAAGACGACCTTGCCAGCCTGTCTGACGACTGCTTCTCGCGGGGGAAACTGGGTCAGATGCGCGGCAGAAACTGCGAGCTTTGAGGCTGTCGCGTAGAGCCTGTTGGAGACATGACCCATTGGCGCACAAGTCCAAGAAAATTGGCTGGTCCAACGTCGTTCCAACGGGAGTCGGCAATGTCCGAGCACGGTTATTTGCCACCGCCGCAGACCTGTCGCCGTCGACGATGGCGGTCCTCTCGCTCCCGCTCACCTTTACGAACTCCTTCTGGACTCAGGACTACAGAAAGGGCCTCGAGGTCCTTTACAGCAAGCTCGAGCAGGCACGCAGTTTAACTCGCCCTTTCCGAGCACATGTCTCACTCAAACTCTAGGGGGTGGTCGAGAACGATGAAATCGTCGCCTTCATCCGCGTACGTGTGCCCTCACCTTCGTGGCCCGTGTTCACCCCTCCCCAGGCACGTGTAAATGCGGAGAGTCAGCTCGCCGCTGCATTGCTCAGCACACCCGCGATTACTTCTCAAGGTAAGTCCTCACATTCTCCGCCCAGTTTCATCTGTTCAGTTGTCGTCCGCAGCTGGTTTCGGCAGAGACGATGGCGCCTCCCTCCTCACCACGTTCCGTGGACTTCAGGTCGAGACCACCGCCCAAGGTCAGGTCCACGCAGAAACTGCCAAGGACCTTCGGACGCTAGTCGTCGAGCCTTTCAATGTCTGGGCTCAAGGCTACAAGGTACTCGTGTCCATCCATTCACGGACAGCCTGTAATTCTCGCCAAACAGGAGAGGCTGTCTACCAGCAAAACAACTGCGCTGAACAACTGGGTGCGCTACTACGAGGATGCCCAGAAGGAGGTCCGTTCTACGCTCGCTCGACCACCACTGTTCCGGTTTCAACTTTGTACACGTAGGTCATCAAGTTGAAGAACGCATATCTCACAAAGACACGTCGGGCTGACGAGGCCGAGGACGAGTATGGACAACTTTTGTCCATTCCATGTGTACTGATTCATCAACAGTGCCAAATTTGCACCCCATGATTTGAGCGATCACTACACGACGTCGCCGCGACTCACACCACGCGATGTTCGTGCACCGCAGCGTTCCGCCACTGTTTCCGAGCGCATTGCACAACGATTCAAGGAAATTCAGCGCAGGGCCATTGTATCTACGGCCCCCGTTACCGCGTCCGATGTAGCCGACGAAACTGCTGACGAAAAAGAACAAGAGTCACCGAAAGTCGACAAGGGTAAGGGTAAAGCCGTTGAATCGGCCCCTTCGGTCATTGCGTCGTCTCCTCCTCCTATGTCGCCTCCCCTGCCCCCTCCAAAAGCAGAGCTCCAGCCGTCCACGGCACCACCTCCCCCTACACCGATCCTCTTGGCTGGCTTGTCCTTATCACCATCAACCATCTCTGTCCTGTTAACACGCGCTGCTGCCGAGCTCCCTCTCAGACCCGTTCGCTTCCCACTCATTGGAGAGTACACCGACTGCTTCGCAGGCTCAGAGTTCGTTGAATGGCTTAATAAAAATGTACCTGGCTTTGGTGGGAACATCGATTTGGCAGAGGAAGGTGCGAGGGACCTCACAGAAAGAGAGGGACTGCTCCGCAGAGTTGGTGAATTCGGAAATCATTTTGAGCATGCAGACGATGCATATTATCAGTTCAGACCTAAAGTTTGTCGTCCTATTTCCGTTTCACGACACGTCCCGACCCCATACAACAGGCCTTTGATCTTGAAGACAAAGGATCCGAGGCTTCGGCCGCTTCGGCGAAGGGAAACCAGATCACCGGTAATTTATTGAAGCGTCCTGGCGACCTCGTAAATGTCATCACTAAGGCGCTCAACACTAACTCTCAGAACGAGCCGGTACATATCCGACTTCGTAACGAGGCTGATGAAGCTGATAAACTGTATCGCGTGTCTGTGAGGAAACTTGACAGACAGCGGCTTGGATTGGAAGAGAGGATCGAAGAATTGCTAAAGACGCTACAGAGGTGGGAGTTGGAGCGCCTTGCGGCAGTCAAAACTGGTATGTACATTCTTCATGATTACTTACCCAAAGATATTAAACCTGCACGTTTCGACCCTTGCTTGTAGTCCTCCTTCAGTATCAAGGGACTCTGGCTAATCTACCGAAAGCGTTCGAGCCAACTCTAGAAAAGTCTGCGACCCTTATCGCATCATTCCAGCCCGATTCAGATTTGACCGCTCTCATGGAGCGTTATCGCACGGGTCCCTTCCGTCCCGCACCTCAGTTGTACGAGTCTGTCGCCCATGACGAGTCAGATGTAGTGTTTGGCATTGATCTTCGCAAGTGGGCGGAAGGTGGCTGGAGTGCTCTCACTTCTGGTGAGGAAAAGAGCGAAAAGATTCCCCCTGTTCTCTCCGCATTACTCGATAGCCTGGAAGAATCATACGCGAAATTACCTAGCGATGTTGGTAGGTTCTAGGGATCACTCTCGGTCATGATTATAAATCTGATCCATCATCCCAGAAAAACGCAGAGCCTGGATCTATGAAGTGCCCCTCCCGGCTCTTCATCACCTCAGAGAAGCTCTCAACGCAATTCCTCCTGGGCAACCATTTTCCTCCGAAATGCTCAGCAAATATGACGCACCTGTTCTTGCTGGCTGCATCAAACTCTGGGCTTTGGAACTTGATCCACCCTTGGCATTATGGGAAGGGTGGGACGAGATAAGAAAACTATATCCGACGGTTGGTTCCGCAACCAAGGCGGAGGGGGAAGTCTCTGAGGAGCAGCGTTTGCAAGACCTTCAAATGGCCCTTCAAAGACTCCCTAAAGTCCATCTTTATGTTCTAGATGCCATAGTGACGCATCTACGCACTTTGATTGTATCCACGACTGATGAAGAACCTGCTGATATCTACATAACAAAACTTGCGTTGTCAATTGGTCGCAGTGAGTATTTCTTATTGAACGAATCACAAACAACGTTGGCTGAGCTGCCGCACGTAGCGATCATTAGGCCCAGGGTCGAGACTGAGTTATCCATCCAAGATCGTCACCCTATGCGTAAGTGTTTGGTTTCCTTTTTCCCATTTGGTACTCAGATTGTCCCCAGTGCTGTTCTTTGACTTGCTGAAGAATTACGACAATGTTTTACCACCCACGATTGCCAGAAAACAGCGTGAATCTGAACGACGTGTGCCAGTCAGGAAGCGCACTGCCCCAATAGATCTGCGAATGAGTCGTGCCAAGCTTTCGGTAAGCGGTCCAAATAAGGAGCTCCTCGCCGCACAGCAAGCCGCGCAAAAGCTTCCCTCAGAGCCCCAGGCCAATGTAATTGCTTCACCACCTACAACGAAAATGGAGGGACCTGTAGTATTGGATTCAGAGCTGGGATCGACCAAAGCTTCTAATCCGGAACCCCGAATAATAGAGCCCAAGACGTGCGAGGACGACACTACTCCTCCTCGCCCCGTCTTCAAGGAACCGCCCTCCGAGACGGATGACGTGCCATCTCGTCCTACTTTCAAGGAGCCATCTCCTGAAATTGATGATCCACCTCCACGACCCACCTTTGTCTCGCCGCCAGCATCCCCTCCACTCGCAGAAGAAAAATCCGCAAATCTTCCGGCCACAGTTGCGGTGACCCCTGCGACCCCTCAGAATCCTATTAAATCACTCAGGCGAAACTCGGCCTTCCGCTCTGGTAGTGCCTCCCCAGCTCAAGCACGCAGCCCTTCACCGTCGATTACCGCAGGCGGCGAATCGGCTGCTGAAGACCAGCCCTTGACGACTGCTAGGTCGGGATTATCGAGGCACACGTCGGGGCAGGGAGCTGTTCGTGGACCGCGTTTGTCGCGGGCTCCAAGGAGTCAACAAGGTAGCAGCGTAAGTGGGATGATTGCGAATTTTAACAATCGTTCCGCTGCGGCGTCGCCACCACCGTCAAGCAACTACAAGAGGTTGTCTGGGGGAACGTCCCGTATGCCCGTGACTGGTGGGACAGACGCTAGGAGAGGTATCGGACGTACTACAGGTGGATTGTCTCGAAGAACTATGGCAAGCGATGCTGAAGACGAGGTGGTGGATAAGCAGTGATTAGTGACCAACGATTAGGGTGCTGATCTGGACCGTCAAGTCATATGTAACTTATTCCAGACTGGGTTGTCATGCCATGTCTACGTCTGATGATATCTATGCCCTTTTCAACTTTGCGTCGCGACTGGTTGCTTCTCCCGCTAGATGGAAGTAAAGTTACAAGATGTATAGGGTATATTATAAGGACAATGTACGATGATACAAAGCAGTTGCGAATGCAGACCCTAGACTTCCTGGGAAGCACTGTCCTTCTTTCCCTTGTTGGATTTTGATGGTAGTAGTTCTGGGTTGATAAACGGTACAACACCACCCTGACTGATGACGACATCCCCCAAAAGTTTGTTTAATCTACAGCATCCGTTAGCAAGTGGATCTGAACCTTGTCAACTGCATAACCCTCACTCTTCATCATTTCGGATCGCAAGTTGGAGATGACGAGGGACAATACGTTGTTTCTAAACGATGCTCAGATGTGTCCCTTGTACCAGTAAGCCGTAAGCACCTTGTTATCACGAGCAGCGTTACCCGCCAATTCAAGAATTTCCGCGGCAAGATACTCGAGGACAGCAGCAAGGTATACTTGATAATCATCAGCATGGGATTCCACTGACAGAATGCAGCGTACCAGGCGCTCCCGCTCCGACGCGCTGAGCATAGTTACCCCTTTTCAGGAGTCTGTGGATACGACCCACGGGAAACTGCAAGCCGGCTTTGAATGATCGGGACTGTGTCTTTGCATCACCGCCAGTCTTTCCAGAAGAAGACTTTCCACTAGATTTCATGTTGAGCGTCTGTCTTCCACCCGCTCATAAGTCAAAACGCACGCTTTTCCTTTTCCAGACTGTTTTGACGCGGTCAGCGAGGGACAAAGAAGTAAGACGCAACTCAGCTTACCATTGTCAAGGGTGCAGGTAGAGATGAGAGGAGGAAAGAGAAGTGGCCATCCGTATTCTGTGACGCGACTGCTATTTAACAAGTCTTTAGGGCGGAGTTCTAAAAATGGCAATCAACGCGAGTTGCACGTGACTGACGCGCCTCACACGTCCAGAAATGGAAAAATTGCACGTGTTGGGGACGGAGAGTTGGTTCCAAGGAAGTTACGAGTCGCTTGCTGTCTGCCTTCGTTTCGCTTGACCTTGCCGTCCGCACGAGGAGCTGTCTACTAAACCTTCGCGCGTTCAGCTCCGTCCCCTTCCGATCCAACCTTTTCCTCTTCTCTTTATCCCTTTCAACACAGCTGGCAATTCATCTGCCAATCCATGTCAACGTCCTCGCCTGCTGGGCCTCCCGCAGGAGTGCTACCCACCCCCCCATACACGCCACCTCTGAGTCCCACTCATGACCAGGTTCGTGCATTCTTCTTCGTGCAATCCGAACCCGCCAACGTAGCGCTTACAAGACTACTCTTTAGGTCGTTGTTTTATATGTTGTATGTCGAGCATACCATTCAATTCATCTCGGTTGATGTTGAGTTGTCTGGCGCTTCAGACAGTTGTATACGCTGTCGTCATTTTTGGGATGTGGAACATTCCTGGCGCCCGGACGTTGATTAATCCATTGAAGTTATTCACCATCGGCCTGCATGAGTTATGTCATATAATTGCAGTAAGTGCCTACCTTGATCGCAATGGGGAATCGTACCCATCTCATACCTGATAGGCAATTTTGACCGGTGGAACGATTCTATCAGTCACCATCGATCCATACCTCGGCGGAGCCACACTTGTAGAAGGCGGTAGGCCACTGATAATATTGCCCGCAGGATACGTGGGTTCTACCATTTTTGGTGGTGTATTCATGCTGGGGGGTTTTGATACCCTAGTCGCCAAGATACTGAGCTTCGTACTCGGCCTCGGATTAATCACCCCTCTTGTCCTAGTCCGGGATAAACTGTAAGCGAACTACGTTCGTGTTGATTCATTTGGCCAACTTATCGGCTAAAGGACGATACTTCTTACATTTCTCTACGAGGGTCTTCTAGTTGGTTTCTGGTTCATTGGCCATGCGTGGGTGACCTTCGGCTACGTCGGGCTATGATGCTTATTTTTCCACCAGCCAAGCATTAAGGTGGTACTGTTTATTCGTGGGCGTCATGAAGTAAGTGTCTGCGCCTCTCATATGTCTATCTGACACACTTTTCCAGCGTTTTCTTTGTCGTTTGTGAGTAGAATCCGTAAAAGTATGACTTCACACAAGACCTCTCCGTAGGGGACATTGCGGACGACAAATTCTTTCGCAAGGTCAATGATTCCGACTGCACACAGTTCCACATCATGTTTCCTTGCATATCGGCCCACTGTAAGAGTAATCATTCAACCACAGCCGATCATCTTATCGATCACGACAGTTTGGGCGTGCGTATGGATGATCTTCGAGATTGGCGTATGCATATCATTTTTGTTTCTCGGGTTAGCCTCGTTCAAGGTGGGTCAGACTGACAAGATCACTGATACGTCGTTTTTGACTTTCGTGCAGCTTACCACTGATCAGATGAATACTCAAGCGGGTAAGCATAGGAAATCTCGAGCACACTGTAACTCATGAACACCGCAGCCAACTTTCTCCCGACTTGACGCTATTGTGAGGACTCATGCGCGAGTTGGACAAAAACCATCACACCTTGTCTTACTACATCACACATCGACTACCACGAGGAACTTACAGAACTGTCTTTGTTCTTTGTTGTTCACTCACGTATCTATATCGCACTTGCATCGAAACTGACTCAGGCTTGTTATCGCCTTAGAACGGTGGTGTAAATTAATGTAACGAACTATTGGCCGTACGTGTTGGTGCGCGAAAACTGGCATGCCAGATAGCTTACATGAACGAAGCTTCAAGTACATGACTGCTCAGATACGTTTTCACAATCAATTTTGTGACCTGCTTGTGATGTCGCACACAAAAGGCACAGATATGTGATGTGATACAATATGCGAGGGTTGAGTGGAATATTTCGAGTGTAGCGTAGATAACAATTGAGGGAGGTGCCAAACAAGCCATACAGACATGCAGAATGAAACCGAGAGATGTTAGTACGTGAAACGATATCATTTACGAGCTGCTCGCCGTATGAAACCAGCAATGACAAGCGTGCCTAGAGCAGCTAAACCCCCCGCGAGTGCCATTCCGACATATCCCTCTGCGATCAAACGATCAATGATGGAATCACCCAACGTCTGGACGTCCAAACCTTTCGTAACAGCCTGGTCGATAAGAGATGCTAGGCTCTGGGCTTGAAGGTTGGCCGGTTCTTTCTCCAGTAAGAGATCTGCAGTCGACAATGAGCGCTCAGTCAATGTCACAACGAGGAGTGCCGACCATTGAAACTCCTAGCATCTGTATAGTTACCCATCTTGTAATACCCGAGTGCGAGATAGTACAGACACTCTCGACGCCGTGTGGGCTCTGTCCGGTATATGTCTGCAGGGAAAACGCTCGACGGAAGGCACCAAGGGCCGCCGAACGAACATACCTTGTAGCAGACGGACGCCTTCCACCTGTTGTTCGCGCACTGGG
Source organism: Royoungia palumana (assembly GCA_038089855.1). Classification (NCBI taxonomy): domain Eukaryota; kingdom Fungi; phylum Basidiomycota; class Agaricomycetes; order Boletales; family Boletaceae; genus Royoungia; species Royoungia palumana. The sequence continues at coordinate 62,251 of JBBPLQ010000004.1, read as the reverse complement.
CTTTTCACCAGACCCCAAGCATAGTTGAACTTTGTCTGAACGGTGACATGGGATTGAGCGAGCTCTTTCTGATATTGCACCTTCAGTACCTGGACAGACTCTAAGCTCAGAGGGAGGAAAAAGACATCTGGGATACCTCCAATTCGTCATACGACAAGGAGACTTGGGCGTCGGCGGCATAAGGAAGATCAGTAGGCATTGTCGAGCAGAAGTAAGCTGCGGAGTGGGTCAAGCCTTGTCCGCTCGCGGTGCACGGGGTCGCGTTGCTGATGTCAGCATATGTTGCTGGGTGTAGCGCGGATTTTTTCTGGCTTGCCAGCAACCACATCGTTGACAAGACCGAAAAACATGCAAATGGCAGACTCTGCAGGTAAGCCATAACGTCGTGCTATACTCCACCCAGCGATCTTCACAGGTAGCCATATAAGCCATTTCGTACTCAATCAGAGGCGATAGAGGTACTTGGCTTTTCCCGCGTTTGCTCGCTTTCGTTTTCTCTTGCCAACAATGAGCTCATGGTGCATTGTAGCATCTGTGCACTATGATTCCTTCCCTTTTTTTTGTCAGCTAGCTCTTCTCGTGGATGTCGCTCGCACCGCCGCTCTGCTGTCTTGAACAGCAACGCACGTTACTCACACAAATTACTTTTCTTTAGACCGCGTCGACCGTGGGTACCGCGAGGACCGTGAGCGTCGGAGACATGACGATGGACATCATAGAGACCGCGAATACAGGGACCGTGATCGTGATGGCCACCGAGACCGGGACAGAGACCGTTACCGCCGAGACGACAGGCGTGGAACACCGCGCGAACATGGCCGCCCCAGAGATTATGAAGACCACAGGCGTCCCCATGATGACGATCGACGCCGTGATCATCGACGTGACGATGACCATAATCACCGTCGAGGTCGTGCGGAAGAAGGTGGCTCGCCTCATCGGCGTGGTCGAGGAAGGGGAAGAGATGGCCTCGGGACTCCAGAGAGAAAGTCCCCCACACCAGAGGGTGCTGTTCCATTGTCTCAACGAAAGCGAAAAGCCTCAGGGTGGGATGTTCATGCTCCCGGGTATGAGCAATACTCAGCAATGCAAGCCAAGCAAACCGGCGAGTCTTTGTATTCATGAACAATGAAGTCGAATACTCATCATCCGGACATATAGGGCTCTTTAACTTGCCAGGCGCTAATCGTACCCAGGTTCCGCCCATTCTCGGGATTGCTGGCCTTCCACCCCCCATCCCTGTGCAGACGTTCGGTATGGGAATAGGCAGTAATCCCAACTTATCCAGGCAATCCCGTCGGTTGTATATTGGCAGTATTACTTCGGACGTGAACGAGCAGAATCTGGCCGATTTTTTCAATTCCAAGATGATCGAGATGGGAATTGGTACAGGTGGCCCTGGCAACCCAGTCCTTGCAGTCCAATGCAATTATGAAAAGAATTACGCCTTCGTTGAAGTAGGGCCTATTGTCATTCATTTTTTTATAGGGACGCGCTGACGACAGTTTTAGTTCCGCAGCGCTGAAGATGCCACAGCAGCCATGGCGTTTGACGGTATTATCTTCATTAACGGCCCCCTCAAAATTCGTCGACCCAAAGATTATGGTGGTGTTGACATGTCTGCGCCTAGCGTTCATGTTCCCGGAGTTGTATCCACCAATGTACCGGATTCAATTAACAAAGTATTCGTTGGTGGTCTCCCAACTTACTTGAATGAAGAGCAAGTACAGGAACTACTGAAGAGCTTTGGGGAACTCAAAGCTTTCAACCTCGTCCGGGAGAATGGTAATGGGCCTTCGAAGGCAAGCTCTTTTATCTCTGACGACACCCATTGCAACAACTCATTGCGTTTTCTAGGGATTTGCATTCTTCGAATATGCCGATGCCACTGTTACTGACGTCGCTATTCAAAGCTTAAACGGCATGGAGCTCGGAGACCGTTACCTAGTCGTTCAAAGGGCTTCCGTTGGTGCGAAGCCTGGAGTACCAAATCTGCCCTATGACCAGTTCCCAGAAATTCCTCGACCCATCATGCCTGCTGGCGAAAACAACACCGCTGATGCACGGATTCTCCTCATGTTGAACATGGTTACCGCGGATGATCTTGTGGACGACCAAGAATATGGTGATATCTACGAAGACGTCAAAGAAGAATGTTCCATATATGGACCTGTCCAGGATCTGCGTATTCCTCGACCTGTCAAGAAAGACAAGTCCAAGTGGGCACCTGGGGAACCAGGTCAACAGTCCGCTTTGGATGCACAACGCGTCGACGAGGCTGCCGGAGTTGGAAGGGTCTATGTGAAGTATGTTGATGCTTCAAGCGCACAAGCTGGCCTCAAGGCTCTCGCGGGACGGTCGTTTGCGGGGCGCTCTATCATTGCGACCGTCTTGAACGAGGACAGTCAGACCACCCCCCCTCTAAACATCATCTTCGCTCCACAGCCAGATGCTCCCCCTCCGCTTCCCGACTCATAGTTTATTTGTTGACAATAGCTAATGTGTTTGTTGTACATAGTCATCATATTCATGATCGACCTTCCTATTCCTCGCGGAGCCCCTTTCAAGTCAGAGAAAGTGTACATTAAAGACGTTATTCCTGAGCTTTTCCTGCCAATCTGATTCACCTTTGGCCCACCACCGTCTACAGGTTATATACAAACCATGCGCTGCGGTCTCCGAGACCTCCAGGCTCATCATCCTTGGTTATCCTCTGCCTCTTTTCTGCCTTCAAATGGTTCTCTCGCCACAGGTACAACAAGTTCATGGTACACAAGACCACCATACCGACGGACATGGCGATGAACGTGATCGTCGCTGCAGTATAGTTCGGGCCTGGAGATAAAGGCCCGAGCAGCCAGGTAGCAAGAATACCACCCAGTTCACCCGTTACGAAATTGATGGACAAGGCAGCCGCGCGCCGGGCATGTGGTGCGCTGTTGTTTGCCATCCATGTCAAGGTCGGTGGCGCAACCCCATACGACCCGGAGACGGTGAAGATGAGTGACGCGTAACGGACGTGGTTCGACGTGCTTGCTGTTATGAATTGGGATCAAACATTAATTCCTCTCGAGGCAGTGACGCCAACGTACCATAAAACATGGTGAAACCGATCACCTGTAAAGATGAAAAGAAGATGCCATTGTACCCACGACACTGATAGCGGTCCGATACGAAGGCAGAAATGAAGGCCACTGGACGACATGAATAGTTGTCACGTCATAACTTGCTGACGAAATACGCACGAACAGTGGAGACTGCGTATGGGGGGACGCTCATAAGCTGAGCTTGATTGCCTTCATATCCAAGGCTAGCGACGATCGTTGGTTCAAAGCTACCACCGAAGACGTCAATATTGGGAAGTAGTAGAATGGTTGGATGGCACTTGCAAAGCTATAGCAAATATTATTGTTCCTGATGGGATACCGTCAATCATCAAACAAAGCAGGAGGCGATGTATATAATACCACCGAAGAAGGCACCGAAGCTTAGGAAGCATACATGGGGGGACGTGACGGCTCCTACGACTTCGTTCCAGGTAATAATGCTGTCCTCAGCATCGTCCTCCGAAACAGAACCGGCATGTTTCAGGACAGATATAACATATGTCCGCTCCTGCTCCGTCAAGAAACGCGCGCCTTCGGGCGAACGAGGAAGGAGGAAGAAAGAGATCATACCAATGACAATACTAATCATGCCTTCCTGTCAAACCGATAAAGTGTGATGCACGACGCGATGAATGAGAACATACTATGAGAAATATCCAGGCCCACGCAGGCCTGCCAGCTATTCCGTCCATGTGGTCAATGGCCGCGGCGAACAAACCAGAAAAGGCGCCTGTTAGCGACGCTGATGCAAAGAAAATTGCAACGCTAGGGAGATCTTCAAACGGTATGCTGTGAGTTTCACCTCATACATACCGTAGTTGTAACTTGTTGCGAGGATAAAAGAACGAAAGATAAAGAACGATTCCAGAAACGATTCCACCTGACCCAGTTATAAGCGGAAACGACAATTGCCTAAGATATCCAAACCTTCGACCAAACCCATGAAAAATCGACATAGTAGCAGCTCAGAATAATTGTTGACGAGCCCTCGGATCCTTATTAACAAATGCGACATCAAGACGGTTATGATGACTGTTCACCTTGCGACGCAGATGCCACGCCCCACAGTACGGCCATCGCAGGAAGCATGATATTTGGTCCAACACGCTAGGGAGTAAAGGATACGACTATCCGCAATATCAGTGATGTCATAACTCACCTTCAGGAGCAAAGAGCATGGAAATGCCGAGAGCATATATGGACTGATGGACGATGAGTTGAAGACTCTAGATATTTGTCGTATACATACATCATAGCCATGGTCAAAGCTAAGGAATACTAACAAAAAATTTTGTAAAGACGAGTAGCGAACTACCCGAAGCGCTCGACACACCTGTTGATCCGACATAGCCAAAGACGTCTGCAAACCAGCTAGACGTGCATTCCCAATGTTGGACGTGTCCTGCACGTCATCCACATTTGAACAAGGCCAACCATGGAGTTTGGGACAACATACCAGGGTATAGAGAAGAAAGAGACAAGTAGATGATGGAAGAATCCATGCATCAAGCTTCCTCCAGACGGTACTGTCCAATAGAGGACCAGTTTCTTGTTGTAACTTTTCGAGCTGGAGGCTCCTTGCGGTATGGGAAGTAGTAGACCGCGGAGATAATTTTGCTTGGGCCATGGTGTACTGAGAGGGAATCAGACAGGGACCCTGTAGTATATATGTACGTACCCCGCTGATTGGATGGGGTAATGTGATACGGTCCACCTACACGCCGCAAAATTGTGGCTATTCCCACAGTAAGAAGGTATCCAGTTGACGAACCACTGGCATACATTTATAGATACATCTGATGGATGGTGAGACGGATACTAATGGGCGTAGTTGCGTTCCACCTCGATTGCCTTGAAGAGTAAAGTTCTGTTGCACGTGCATCAGATGCCGATGTTACTAGTACAAAAACAGCGAAATGAAAAACTTTGAGCACACACAAAAGATACCAGAGCCTGAGTGATGCAGACACCTAGAAAGCTGCAGATGTCATGGCCAACATCGAGTTTATGCAGCCCAATAGCCACTTCAACTCACCCTAGCAATCTGAATTTCTGAAAGAGCAGGGGACTTGATGATTATGCATTGATACTACAGGGAGGAAACTTACAAATCATCTGATAATCTTTGGTGCTTCACAAGAATACATCTAGCATACAGTATGATCTGCAAACTTGAAGTTGATGACCCAGTCCAAGTCAGCCATATGATAAAGCTTAGATTAACTGGGTAAAAGTGAACCATGACTTGAAATGCAAATAAGGCACATAATACATAAGCTATCTGGTGACTGGCAAACTGACTCCAGAAGGTTCAGGAGAGGCACAAACATTGCTGCCTCAGATAAAGGGCAAAGATCACTGGTGGGATACTTGCTTGTGGAGGACAGGGCTAAAACTTAGCACTTGGTAAGCTATGACACCTAGCATGTTACTGCTGGCCTTCAATTCAGCCTGAAATTATTCCAAAGGAGTTGGAAGGTGCTCAAAAGAGCAGTCAAAGGAGGTAAAAATGTAGCTTCCAGCAATGAAATATACATCATGACCCTCTATTTGTTGTTCAAGTTTTCAAAAAAAAAAAAAACAGATAAAATCCCTTTCCAACTGCTTGAGAATAGGTCTAAGTATAACAGTATTGGAAGGCAGGTTTGGATCTTTGCATCATATGGCCAAAAGTCGTTATTCTTGCATAACCAGTGTTTGAAGAGATGTCCATCATGATCAAAACATTTTTCCTCAGCTGTGAAGCATTCCAGAGGCAACACTAAATTTGCAAGTGCACTTGAGTCCAGTTTGAAGCTATGGTCCAGAATGGAGTCCTTTCCATTGCTTTTGGGCTGTGGTAACTTGAGATACCTCGACCACCCTTTGTTGCCAATCGGATGAACCAGTGTTATAATTTCTATATGCCCCTTGTCTGAAGTGATATTTACCCCATATCCATGATGTATTTTGTTCTTAGATGAACCTAGGAAATACACAGAATAAGCTAACCACGCATGCCGCATGACTATAACCACCAAATCATCACTGGAAGAATCTTGGGCGGCGAAAGACTACTACAAGTTGTTATACTGGCGTTTCTCGGCCACGCTGACGGTCCGCCCGTCTTTGGTCAATCTGATTTAAGGACGTACGCAAACACATTAGAACTGAGCAAACACGACGACATGGTGCGTACCCATGCCCGTTTACAGTCTTTGTACGCCTGAAAGTACTCCATGCATTTGTCCCGATTGTAGCCATTCTGGTCCATACATGAAAGGGATGCTTTAGATGCGTCCTCACATGGACTGTGCAGGGTGTCAGCGTCATTGTGCGGGGATCAGTATCGTGAGGACGTACTCGGTGTATTCCGTGTATGACTTCCGAGCCTATAATGCGAAATGTCGAATGAGAATAGAATAAAAAGTGGACATGAAATGCTAACGATGAACTTGGCGTAGTAGTCCTTCGGTTTTACATTTTGTTGTGGTGGTGGTAAAGGGATTTCTGGAGAAGACATGTTAAACGAATTTGTCGAGGCCGTCGTACGTAAAGTTTGAAGCACAAAACTTATATCACACGCCAACCTCGCACAGTAGAAAGTGGGTATGTAAGATGGTTGTGTTTAGGGTTCTCAGATGGCTAATCGTAGTGTCACAACCCACACTTTACAACAAATTACAGGAAAAATGTCCGTCTGGTGGTTTCTAACTCAGGCTGGACAGCAAATATCAGCATAGAGTAGAATGTATGGCGAATTACGAACCTTCCATTGCCATATAAAATTATTGTCCTTGGGTGGGTTTGGTGTTGAGGACACATCCACTTTCGTGACACCACCGTCCTGAACGCCATCTGGTAAAGACTGGTCGGTAGGTTCTTCGGTTTCTTCCGTATCCACTGAAATTTCCAACGGAGGTGGAGCAGCGCCAAAGTTCCGGACTGCCGGTAACCCTGTCTTTACCCATCTCAACTTGAGCGTGAAGCGGGGACCTATTTCCTGCAAGGCAACCTTTTCTGGAGATCGGAATGCATATCTCGAATTGACCATCAGGTCGACGTGCATCAAGTAAGGTGCCACGGCATACCTGTGTCTTCGAAAGAACAAGAAATCACGTTGGTTGTGCAGAGTAACTACTTGACGGCCCTGGAACTCAGGAAGTGGAGGGAATAGTGTTTGAAACATTCGTCCAATGGCATGTCCAAGGCTGGTAGAAAAATTATTCAGAACAAGCTCCGGATTGTGTGGCGTTGCTCGTGCGTGTCCCTCGTAGGAGTCAGCATTTCCTAATGACAAACCACGTGGCACATACATAGATTTGCTTCGTGAGTTCTACCGAAGTAAGCTTGAAATAGGCGATGGGCCCGTTTGGGAGGTAGACAAGTGTGATGGCATCTAACTGGCATCAGTACTACAGGACACACACAAAATGATACATACTCGGTATCTTCATATCTTCATTCACGACGAGGAGATGTTTATACCCTCGCCCGGCTGCCCACCCAGCAATGCGACCGATCTCGAATCCCTTCCCCTTCTTTCTGCGAATATATTCCGCCCCAGGAAAGACACCAACCAACTCGTCACAAAAATCGTACGTTGACTTGGAAGCTTTCGGTGAAGTCGTGATGAGTACTTTGGGTGGTACAGTCGGATCGTCTTCGAAATTGAAGTAGCGAGAGAAAGGGTCGGAAGCGACATCACTGTTCAATTCGTCGAGCTTTATGGGAGATGGGTCATCGGTATTTTTCGACGATGGTAGTATCGCGGGGTCATTTTCACGGGAGTTATCTAGCGTACGAGGGATATTATCCGCTATTCTTTTCTGTCGTAGGATTGGATTGGTGTGTGGGGTCAGGCATCGTGAACTGCACTTACCTTCTTTGCAGCAGGATCACTGGCCTCTTCCTTGGCTCGGGCCAGACGTTTTTGAAGTTTTTGTTGGTTTTTTGCCCTTTTCTGTTTAGCGGCAACTTCTTGCCTCTTGACCTTGTTCTTGATCAAGGAAGGTTGTATCCGCGGTGCCATGTTGGCAGAGAGAGAGATATTAGACCACGTGATCGCTATATTTCACCTTGCAACTGGCCAGCGCGTTCATGATTGCAAGATGTTCGCATTCCGTCCCACAGCTCTTTTATTGCCTTTGCTACACTTTCTGACGCTCACAAATGCCCTCCATTTCTATCTCGATGCCAACGAGAAACGGTGTTTCATCGAGGAACTCCCCTCCAACACTGTCGTCGAGGGTATGTACACATCGTCGCCCGAGGGGCACCACTTCACTATCGTTTCACAGGGCACTACCGGGCCTTAGAGTGGCAAGAGCAAACACAAGGCTATGTGCTAGAACCAAACCTAGGCATGGTTGTTGAGGTGGAGGTGCGACGCTCGAGGGGCTGTCGTGCATAGTGCTCAACGTCGTATTCTACAGGAGATGGAAACTGGTCACACTGTCGTGCAGACTCGCGGACCACCAGACAGTCGCTTCACCTTCACCTCCCATGAGTCGGGCGACCACCTAATATGTCTGTCCACGAACTACACGGCGTGGTGGTCCAACACACATATAAAACTCTATCTGGACATTGTCGTAGGCAACACCAAGGCCGACGTGGAGCATGACCGAAGTCATGTTTCTGAACTGGCTAGCAAGGTCCGCGACCTGAATCAAAAGCTGGAGGACATCCGTCGTGAACAGCAGTACCAGAGAGAAAGGGAATCAGACTTCCGTAATTTGAGTGAGGCGACCAATTCGAAGGCTGTGTGGTATAGCTTGCTGCAGATCGTCGTCCTTATCCTCACGTGTACGTGGCAGTTGAAGCATCTCAAGGTAAGGTCTTTGGCTTGTCGATGTGCGAGGGAGCTGACGAGGCGGTATCCATAGCGATTCTTCCAGGAGAGAACTTAATTTTTTTTATCATAAACCCTTAGCTTATATATGGATTGTCTGTGAATTCTACCGGTGGCTCTTTTTCCGTGTGAGACTGCTGTGGGTCATGCTTGCCCTTTGGAGCGCCAGGCACCCGCCCTGGTGGTATACCTTGAAGGCAGCTTTCCATCGGAACATTTTCGCACTGTGTTGTTGTTACTGACAGAAGTTAGACACCACATTTTTCTTGTCGCAGGTCCCAGGGGCATGTGTCGTACACGGTCCGGCGATCGCTATTCCAATCATAATTTTCTCACCAGTCCACCAGTACTTAAGAGAGACAAGTCCCGTCCGTCATGTCGCAGAGATCGATGGATAGCAAACGGGACGACGCCGACGACGCACCGTCCTTGACTCAATCGCCTTCGCCACGGGAAGTCACTCGGCCGCCAATCGATTATTCGTCCGTCGGTGCTTTGGCGTCCAGCGTCTCAGCCCGTTGGAAGAGTATCTGGACGAAGCGTTTCATTTTCTCGTTCGTCGCCGGACAGGTCGTGTCGCTCTGCATAACAGTGACCAATGTCACGACAACCGAACTCGTGACGAGGAACTGGTCTATTCCTACCACGCAGACGTGGTTTCTGTGAGTGATGTATCTCGCCCTGGTCACCACACTGAACGTTCGTGTCGTCAGGTATTTCTCGTTGTTCTTGGTTTATACACCATATACCATATACCAATGTGCGAGCCTCGAGTGTGTCACCCGAATTGATGACCTAAATCTGGATACTTGCAGATGGCTTCCGAGGGTGGGGACGGATGGTTCTTCGTGACGGATGGAAATGTACGTGCACAAACTGATCTGCTTTCCCCGTCTGACAATCCCTACAGATTTCATTCTTGCATGCTGCGATGTAGAGGGCAACTTTCTCGTCGTCAAAGTACGCTGAACCTGACTGACGGCTGAATATCTAACAACCGCGTCGTTGATCAGGCATATAATTATACCGACTTATTGTCATGCATGCTATTGGACGCGTAGGTCGTTCTGATATTTAACCCTATACGGCTTAATCTCGACCGGTTTCAGTTGGGCGATACCCGTATGCCTGTTCTTTTGCTGGGTGTACATGCGTACCCGATACCATTGGACACAAGTACTGGTCAGTGGTCCGCCTTTTATTTATGTTCGATATCGGCGGCAACTATCCATCTCGATAGGGTGTCCTAGTGTGCATCGCAGGACTTGGACTGCTCGTTACATCTGATATGCTGACAGACAAGAACTACCCTGCCCTGAGTAAAGGAAAGGGTGATGCTTTTATGATCATTGGTGCAACTTTATATGGTTTCAGTGAGTTTTACGGTTCATTACTGTATGAAACGTTGCTAGACTCCTCTTACCAGCCAATGCGACCGAGGAGTTTTTCGTTCGAAGGAGACCCCTGTACGAGGTGAAATCTAACGATACCTTGAGCTATTCTATCGAACCCAACCACTCTACCGCAGGTTGTTGGTCAAATGGGCATGTGGGGAACAATCGTCAATGGGATTCAGGCATCTGCGCTAGAACACGGCGATTGGTTTGCATCTACCTGGGATGGTGCGAACGGTGAGTTGTGAGCTACCAAGTGGTGCCGTATCAACCCATACTGTTCCAGCTGGATTCTTGCTTGCATATACCGCCGGTGAGCAGTCTGCACCAAGTGTTGTAGCGATCCATTGACTGTGTTTCCCTAGCCATGTTCGTCTTGTATACGACGGCTCCTATGCTGTACCGATCCGCTTCGTCCGCATTTTATAACATCAGTCTGCTCACCAGCGACTTTTATGGGCTTTTGTTTGGTATGTGATCGTGTATAATTATGTATAAGGCTGCTGTTGACTGGGATACCTAGGTTTATTTCTATTCGTAAGCCTCTTTCTGGCGCTCGAGTTCAACTGCTCATGAGTGGTGTAGCACTACTCTCCATTCTGGCTCTATTTCCCCGCGTTCGCGGTGGTTATCATCGGCCTTGTTGTCTATTTCTGGCATGCGACGCGTGAGTTGACTTGTCTTTTGATGAGAAATGAAAATTTAATGGATTTGGCAATCTCCAGCGGAGGAGCAAGGGAAATTGGATCCGCAGCGGCCAGATTACGTTCGCCCTACCCAACTTGAAGGGGAGGTTTAAGGGCCCCCGAATGTGAATTCATGGGATTGCTAGTTATGACGAGTCCGGAAATGACGCGCACGGAAAGGCAAGTGCTAGTGATGTACAAACGTCGACTGTACTGTACCATTGTGCAATAAAGATAAATAGCTACAGTGAATAACTATAGAGACAATATCCAATTAGAATGAGATGAGAGGGGCGAGTGTTTGCGGATAAACGAAGTAATATGGCTGTTTAGACAGCCGGTTGGGCGGCTTTTTTTTCAGCCTCAAGACGTTCGCGCTCAGCGCGGAGTTCGGCGAGTTTCTGATCGAGAATGAAATCCGCGAGGCGAGGACAGAGAAGATGAGTACGTACAACTTTGAGGGACTCTGCGCCGGTAATTATAGACTCGAGTGTGGACTCGGATAGATCAGCGACCTGATGGGGTGGTTAAGTGAGAACGGAGGGGTTAAAAAATGGAGGATGTACCGTCTCTCCTGCGCGTTTCTGGAGATCCCTGAGGCGTTCCCTGTCTTGCTCCCAGTCACGCTGATGGTTCCATCCAGCCGGAGATCGGTCCGGGGCCCAGGGCGAGATGGATCTCCCGGCGGCATCTTGGGGTGGAGAGTCGCTGGAGACATCTTGTACGCGACGGTTTTGCATGACGCACGGCCAGTATTGGGCACGGTGATCGCGCATGGCGGAGGAGTGGTGCCACCAGGTGGCAGCACCGGCGCCGATGACGAACCAGAAGATGCGAGAGGGGCCGCGGTGGAGAAAGATGTGGTGTGGGTGCATGTCGATGGGCTACATCGTCGACGACGGGCAGACTTTATAGCAGAAACGGGGCCGACGAAGAGGCTCGGCGTGGTGTGCCGGACAGAGACGCATCGGGTGCCGTGTCGGAGCTGAAACGGAGATTCAATGTTGACACGACAGAGCTCAATTGAGATAGCGAGTGTTACATGTGTTGTGACCAGTTGTCACGCTACCTTGGGGAAACGCCTTCCGTCGTCGTCGTCGTCGTCGTCACCGTCGTCCGTCGCATGTCCCTCTTGTCGACCCGACCTAGTTTAGTCTTGTAACCACCATGGCCTTTGATTCCGAGACGGCCCGTCTCCGCAAAGACCATCCCAGCCTTCCTGCTCCGATTTCCGCGCCCCCCACCAGCCCTTCCCGTCTCCCCGATCGCCCGCATTTCCCGACGAGAGCCTCCACACTGGGCTCTACCCACGACACATCCAGAAGCAACACTCCAATAAAGCACGATGCATTCGCCCATGCCCATAGCGACGACCTCAATCACAGCCCCTCGTCCAGGAGCGATCTCAGCCATCCTCTCTCTCTTCTTCCGGCCCCTTCCGCTCCCTTTCTCTCCGCGACCCGTCCCACTACTCCCAGTAGTCCTTCGAATCATTCCACCCGCACACCCACTTCCGACTATCCCTCCGATAGGCCACGCCGCAACAGCACCACTTCCGACACTTCCGCCAACACAAACTCTTCTGGATCTAGCTCTCCGAACAAGGGTGGTCCCCTCACGTCCACCTCCTCAGCCACCTCCAACCTGTCTTCATCGTGAGTCTCTAAATCATCCATCTAACTCCAATCACGACTCTCCGACAGACCATGCTCAGCATGTGGCCTCCCCATGCAAGGCGCTTTCGTCCGTGCGCTCGGAACCGTTTTTCACCTAAATTGCTTCAAGTGCATGGTGCGTATTTCGTATTCGTTTCTTATCGCCATCGTTCATCCGACCCCAGGATTGTGGTGAAGTCGTCGCCGCAAAATTCTTTCCCATTGATGGCCCAGATGGCAAACAACAACCTCTTTGCGAGAGGGACTATTTCCGTCGTCTGAACCTCATCTGTGCAAAGTGTGGTCTAGCATTACGTGGAAGTTATATCACGGCCTGCAGTCAGTCTTTCTCTCGCTCATTCATCTCCCCTTTTCATCCCACATACAGACAAAAAGTACCACGTGGAACACTTCACTTGCTCCTTATGTCCGACTCTCTTCGGTCCTCAGGATTCTTACTATGAACACGATGGTGATGTATATTGCCATTTTCATTACTCGACACGTTTTGCCACGAAATGTGCCGGTTGCAGTAGTGCAATCTTGAAACAGTTCGTCGAGATCAATCGCAACATGAGGGACGAGTGCTGGCATCCAGAATGTTACATGATTAACAAAGTACGCGGCGCGGAGTTCGACTTTATCACTCGCTCATTCAATTATTTAGTTCTGGAATGTTAAAGTGGTCTCGCGGAGGTCAAGCGGTTCTATAAGTGATGGATCGGAGCTCGAGCCCTCACATGTCGAAGAGGAAAAACGTGAGACACCTGCCTCTCTCAGAGAAAAGCAGGCTCGAATGGAACAGCTGGTATATCGAATCTGGACGTGAGTCATCTCGGCACTTCATCCTTGAGGCACTCACGTTCGTTGTCTCAGTGTCCTTTCGGCGTTCGAGGAATCCAGCGCTGCATGCATATCAGATATGCTCCGGCAGGTCAGCAACGGACAATATCTCGATGCCATCAGGATGGCAGAGAAATTCATCCTCCATGTGGAAGTCCTCTTTGGTACGATCGACGATCTCGAGCACCACTGCGCGAGGCTTAGCCTAAAGGGTATGTCTTGGCCTCACGTCTTCACCCGTAGTCCTTAAGTCAGGCTGTAGGTATGTCGCATGTTCGGGAAGCTCGTATGCTCTGTAGGAAAACCGTCGATCTCTTTACGCTGCTATCCCGCACGCAGGAAACGGGATCGCGTCGCATAGGCATGACGCAAGAACTATTGGCCCTCGTGACAGGGATAGCTCATTACCTCAAGATCCTCATCCGCATCGCGCTGACGGGGGCGCTGAAATTGGAAAGGGAGCAGAGCGTCAGGGAAGCGATGCCGTCATTTCTGGATAAGCTCCATCTACTTGCGGTGCAGAGTGGGGACCCGGCTGCACGCAGAATCATCAAAAACGGCAGTGGTGAGGTGGCTGGGCAAACTAGCGGTGCCAATCTAGGCACGCAAGGAGTTACGTACGGATTTAGGAGTCTGGCTCCGGAGCTAGCTGGAGAGTCTCCATTCTCAGCCACCTCGCCCTCAAAACTCTCTGTCAATAATCCACCCTCAGATCGTTGTGTAAAGTGCTCGCAGGCGGTTGAGGAGGATTGCGTCAGACTGGGGACGTACCAAAGGTGGCATTCGTACTGCTTACAATGCAACACTTGCGGCAAAGCTGCAGCAGTTCCCTTGCCGAAGGACCCTGCGCCACCGAAAGCTGCGGAGGACAAGGACAAGGATAAGGATAGGTCCGACAAGGATCCTTCAAAATCACCGGCTACCCGCAGACCTCCCGCCAACGCCAGCATATTTGTATATGATGTTGACTCTGTCAAAGAGACACCATCCTTTGGCGACGTACCATCTCTGATACTCTGCACAGAGCACGCTCATGCTAATTGTCGCGGCGGATTCCAACCTGTATCCCGTCTGGAACAGTACGCGTTCTTACTCAATATCGCTCTTCGTCGCTTGTACCTTGTTCTTAAGCAACAAGGTGTTGTTCCGCTTTCACCAGGTATGCTTCCTCGGTCCTTTGCTCAGATTTTTTACCTGAACTACCGCACACCAGCTAGCTCCACTGCTCCTAACAAGGGTGGAGAACAAGATCCGTATCGCAATTCTGGTGACATTATGCGTATGAAATCGGTCCATCTTGATCGCAAACTATCTGCTACGGCACGATTGCCCAGGAGATCAACCGTCGTGGAGAGCCCTGCTGGCAGGACAGTACACCCATCGGAACCAGTGAGTGCGCAACGCTCGCAACAAGAAATTAAGTCGCCGCAACCCCAGCGCGGACCTCCCCCTGGTAACCTTATACCAGGTCGACAGCCTTCTCAGCCAGGATCAAGTCCATCACTTCCTCCGTCTCGTGGACAGCTGCGATCTCCAGGTACTCTTGACACGAATCTCCAGGGCCTATCTGTGCGACCTCCTCTGAATCGCAACAACACCGAGGTGAAGATCGTGGATGAGTCTGCACCCAACTCTCCCGCAGGTGGTTACGAGGAAACCCCTCCCCACGTCTTAGACGATGGTATCACCCTCGCTGATATCCCCCAATTGATGGAAGTGGCTCAAGCTCGTGAGCAGCATCGCTCACTACCACGCCAAAGCACGATACCCCACATTGCCGAACTCAGTGCTGTTGAGCTTGCCATCGTCAAACACTGTGCCCTTCTCGCTCTGCAACGTTCTCCTCTCAAGGATCAAATCGACCTGGACGAGCTCTTAGAACTGGTGGAAATCAAGAAGGCTGGTTTTTGGAACAAATTGTTCAAAGCAGGTGACAAGAAAAACGTCAAGAAAAAAGGTACCTCGCTCTTACTTGGCACGAAATAGTGGCTGAGTACCTTATTTAGGTGTCTTTGGAATTCCACTAGAACTGCTAGTTGAGCGAGAGGGTTCAGATTCCCTGCACGGTGCTACTCGCGTGACCTTGAGAGTGCCTAGTTTCATTGACGATGTTGTTTCTGCCATGCGGCAGATGGGTGCGTATCACTCTGAAGATAGGGGTGATTATGGACTAATGTTTTTCCTACAGACATGTCTGTGGAAGGTATTTTTCGCCGCAACGGCAACATTCGACGTCTCAAGGATCTTACGGAAGCTATTGACCACGACCCATCGTCGGTTGACCTCACACAAGACAACCCGGTGCAGCTGGCCGCCCTTCTCAAGAAGTTCTTACGTGAACTCCCCGAACCGTTGATGACATTCAAGTTACATCGCTTGCTAATCGCATCTCAAAGTATGTTGTCCCTATGAACAATGTGACGACTTTAGCTTATAAATCCGTGATAAAGCCCTTCCCACAGACTCGGAGCGGCGGCGGTGCCTCCACATGGTCTCACTTCTACTTCCTAAGAGCCATCGCGATACAATGGAAGTGCTCTTCGTATTTTTGAAATGGGTAGCCTCGTTTGCTCATATGGATGAGTCGACTGGAAGCAAGATGGACCTTCCGAACCTTGCTACTGTCATTTGTCCAAGTATTCTCTATTCGCGTGGTCGGGATGCGGTTCGCGACGAAAGCTTCGGAGCGATCAAGGTAGTAACCTCCTTGTTAGAAAACCAGGACGAGTTCTACACGGTTCCCGAGGATTTTTTTCCTATACTTCATGACCAAGAATACTTTTCCAATAGCTTGGAGCTTCCCAGCAAGGAGTTCTTGAAGAAATGCGACACGTACATGCGGTTAAAGGCAGGTGGAAGAACACCCGCAGGCGCCCCATTCCCCGGCTCACCGAATCCAACCAATTCACCCAGACCAGTCCCTCCGGAAAGGCCAATGCTCAACTCCACTCCGAGTGATCAGCTACGACTCAATGGTCGTCAGCAATCGCCTCACTCTCACCCGCTTCCCCATGCACAGGCGTCATACCCATCATCCGTGCACCCGGCTTCACTCTCACAGGGAGCTGTGATGATTCAATCACAGCAACCTCGGCATGCGCAACCGCAGGATATGGATTGGGCAGTGCCACAGCGATCGGGGACGGGTTCTTCAACGCCTTCGTCCGGTACGCGGCCTCCCTCGTATGCCCCTCCGCGAGCAAGCGGCGAGCTTACGCCGACGATCCCACCTAACGGCTACCAAGCGACGATGGTTCGCCAACGTACATGATCGTACAATCCCATATACTTTCATCCATTCATTATTCCACGACCTGCTTTCCATTCCACTGACTCACCCTCTTTTTTCTCTACTTTTCCACCTTTTGCATTCTCCTTTCATCTCGCACTATCTGTAGTTTACCGTACGTTTCTCACTTATCAGTATGACATGGACGACTATCTCCGCAGTATATTCACTATACCCGTGCATTCAAATGTACTCATTTTGAATGAATCGAAAATCGGTCTGGATGGGCGAATAATGATCACTATCCCATAATGCGCGCAACGGTTGATGCATAAAAGTTCGAGAGATAGAAAAAAGTAGCCTGACTCGTCTCAGATTCACTTCTTTTACTAGTTTTTGCACAGCCATGCGTGTTACGTCCACAACTTCGACGAGGCCAGTCCGTTACGGACAATGCTCACACGTATCTCACCATAGTATAATCACTGGTCATTGGTATACACTGACAATATCTACACAATCGGATATCTCCCGATACGACTGCTGTCAAACGGCACGTCGAGAAAGAGCATTATCCGTGCATCGCTCTGTACTGGTTCCAGAGGACAAAGCCGTGCCTTTGGCGGGGACGGCTTTCTCAGACTTCTGCCGACCTCGGTGAACTCTTACTTCCCCACGAATCATTTCGTCGAATTATCGGGCAACCGGATATCTAGTGCGCAATGTGTGGCCTTTGGACGACGTGTTTGAGCTGTGAGCACCGGGGAACCCAAAAGTACAAGAGCTCCGCGACCACGACGAAGAAACAGCGTTCCTCAGTGGAACAGCCTTTCAGAGCTCTTTTCCATCGAAGACAAGAGTACTTTGGCAAACGTGAGGGGCCTTCAAGTTTGGCATATCCGGTTTGCACTGAATTGGCCGAGTTGGCTGCTGTGCTGTGTTTGTTTGAGATCCTCTCGTTTACCTGATATCATGAGCTCCACCCATGCGATCAAGGAAGTTGGAAAACCAGCATGAGTTCAAATTCTTCACCATCCGACTTGATCTGCGATCACTTTCCCGTCTGAGTTGCATTCACTTATTCGTATGACAGACGACACATTGATTGTACCGGGAGACTCAAATATACTCGAACGAGGCCTGGATGGCATAATACGTGCACGAGCACATAGTAAATTGAGGTAGCTAATGCCATGCTTTAAAAAAAAAGTAAAAACCGAACCTCTACTTGAGAGGGATGAATCGAGACGAGTGCGTAGCACCGATCTAAGAGTAATCTGAGCGAGTGGATTGAAACGAACACGGGGAACCTACACCGGGACGACCATGTTTTACGGGGCGGTATGAGACCGAGAACTCGGCGAGGTAGTGGCCCGTCATCTCGGGCTTGATTTCAACCGAGTTGAAAACCTACAATATAATGTCATGATAAAGGCGCAACGGTTCAACGAGGTGGAAAGATACCTTGCCATTGTAGATGCCGACTACACTGCCGATCATTTCGGGGACGATGATCATGTCTCGGAGATGAGTTTTAACGACAGCGGGCTTCTCATTCGGGGGAGCTTCCTTCTTTGCTTTTCTCAGTTTTTTTATGAGACCCATTGGGCGACGCTTGAGACCACGGTTGAACTTGCGACGTGCGCGTGCGTGAACGAGCTGCGAGGAAACAAGTTGGCATCAAGATAAGGCCAAGATGTATCACATACATCGACAAACTGGAAAGGCATTAAAAAGAGTAGGAATTTGAGAGCGATCATGTACACACCTCCTCGTTGCTCATGTCGAGGAGCTTGTCCAATTCAACACCACGGTAGGAGAACGTGCGGAACGTCCGCTTCTTCTTGAGTTCTGCGGCGAGGGCGGGGTCTGTGACGACTGAATCGGCCTGTAACGGTCGTGAGCGATGCAGCGGAGCAGGGCATGGGGTCGTTTCACCATGATGGTTCGTTGTGGGCCGTATGTCCAAGCGGGAGATAAATTCGGAAGTTGTGGCTGAACTTTGATCACGTGGTACTATACAGTACCACAGAAGAGGACGACCGTGACAGTACATATCATCCTCATCACCATCGCCGGTTAGAATCCACAGGTCTTCCCCTCGAGGATTAAAGGTGTGTTCGACTGGCTCGAGACAGTGCGGTGGGTTTATGTCATCCCACCTTGACAGTGATTTGTGGCTGCCCGTAGCTCTGTCCATAGTTTCCAAACCAGTCTCAAAATAAAGTGGGTTTCTTCTGGGTGTGTAGGGAATGCTGATGTGAACGCGCCGGTAGATGCGTCATATCGCAGCATACTTGCTTCTCCGGATCGGTGGGAACGCCTCTCCTTCCGCTGACGATGTCAGGAAGGTTCTTGGTGCAGTTGGCATCGAGGCTGACGACGACCGCCTCGAGAAGCTGCTCTCAGAGCTCGAGGGGAAGGATGTGAATGAAGTGCGTTGAGTCGATTTTCAGGCATGAAATTTTCCTGACAGTGATTGGGAAGTTGATTTCGGAGGGAGCTGCCAAGCTGTCGTCTGTGCGTGAATGCGGCGATTGTTGCGAAAGATTCATTTTGACGTGAGTTTGAAACAGGTTCCTTCTGGTGGCGCTGTTGCTGCCGCCCCTGCCGCTTCGGGTGGAGGAGGGGGTGGAGCTGCGCCGGCTGCAGCAGAGGAGGAGAAGAAGGAGGAGAAGAAGGAGGAGAAGGCAAGTGGACTCCCACACGGGGAGAGCGTCGGGACACTGACTCGTGCACGCAGGAAGAGTCTGACGACGACATGGGCTTCGGTCTCTTTGACTAGGCGTCTCGAGAATGTACTGTGTCCGCTTGACGGCAGAGTTTGTCCGGCGGTATATTGGACTGAGAACGTGCCGTCGGCAAATTGTAACATGTGGTGGCGAATGATGCCGAATAAATGTCCCGTGCCACCGAATAAATCATATCACTTGATGCCGCGCGAAACACACTCGGCAAGCGGAATGTTGTCATTATGGCGCCGCGGTGAAACAGGCCGACACGTCCAATCCCTGAGCCAGGCGAGGAGGACTACGTATTTGTACAGATATATTATTATTGTATTATCAAATTTGAATGTCGGGATCAGAACCAAAGCCGCCGGCCCGACGACAGGGGTCGAGGTGGAAAATGTCCGGAGACGGCCGGGCGAGATGCTGATCTGCGCAAGACAAATGGGACGAAAGGGGAAATCCGAGGGGTTATTGCACGGTGCATCGACGCAGGCTGCTCAGCGTCGGGCTCCATCTTTTTAATTTGTCTGTCCGTTTCGTTTTGCCTGCTTCGATAACGTGAGCTCGCTCGGCACTAGGTTTAGACGGCCCTTTCCATACCCCTCCTTTTAATATCTGGCGCTCCATCCCTTCGCTCCTCTTCCCCCTTCCCCTCAGACGCGCTTCCCCATGGACAACTTCCACCGCCTCCGAGACGCCCCTCCGCAGCCCTCCATCCCCTTCAGCACCCCCGTCGATCCCCCCCGCTTCCCCTCCGATCCCCACCCAGACCTCGACAGATCAGACTCGAATGTCGCCTTCATGAAGGGTCCCAAACGCAAACGCCTCGCAAAGGCATGCCTCCCTCTCCCCCGTCTCTCCTTCTCGCTCACTCTCCAACAGGCCTGCGATGCCTGTCACAAAAGCAAACGCCGCTGTGACGGAACAGGTACGTCATCTCTCCGTCTGTACCTAACTCTCTCTCATGCATCCCTTCCCCTCCCCAAGCACCCTGTAGCAACTGGTAAGTCCCCCGATATATCGACGTCACTCCGTGGTTGCCGACGATTCATCCCAGTTATTTCGCTTCCAAGAACTGCACCTATACGGACGCCTCGGGAAAACCTGTTCCGGCTCCCAGGCCATTCAACCCGGACCGCCAAGACAGTTTTTCAGAGCCTCGCGCAGCACACCGTAATGCAGCTATCTCCTCGTCCGTCATCTCTGTGCAAGCCAACGATGTCGCCCTCTCGGCAACGTCCTCGGACGACGATCGCGCAACCAATTCTCGCACTAAGCGCCTCAGGACCACCGTCAGCAACATGCCTACACCATCCGCGACTCCCCCGCGATCTTCGGTTCCTCCTCCCTTGACCCAACACGACCGAACCCTTGAGCGCGATCAGGCCCTCACACGGGAGCTCGTCCACCGTGCGTTCCTCCACGCATCAGAACCCCACTCACAGAATCTAACTGTGCTTTCCAGTCTTCTTTGCCTATCGACAGCCTCAGCGTATGATCATCCATCAGCCTTCTTTTCTGGCTGCCCTGAGTCATGGCACCGTTCCTCAACATCTCCTTCTTGCGGTCTGTGCAGTTGCAGCCCCATTATCGAAACAACCCCGGTTGAGCAAGTTACCGTGTCGATATGCCGGCGAAACCTTCGCCCAGGA
Source organism: Royoungia palumana (assembly GCA_038089855.1). Taxonomy (NCBI): domain Eukaryota; kingdom Fungi; phylum Basidiomycota; class Agaricomycetes; order Boletales; family Boletaceae; genus Royoungia; species Royoungia palumana. The sequence continues at coordinate 41,120 of JBBPLQ010000004.1, read as the reverse complement.
GGCTGTATCACTCATGTTCGACAAGAATCGTCAGTTGGTTTGTGAACATAGTTTGGCTACCGCACAGGCTCTTTTGCTACTTCAGCTGCACGACAGAATGGGAAAGTCCTCCTGGATAGGACAACACTACCGTGAGTTTTCCCGCCGTGTCTCTCTAGCCCCAGGATTAATCCCATGCAGAACTTGCGTTGGAGATCGTGACCAAAATGGGAATTTTCGATTCCGACAGCACTCTTCTTACGCCCAATCCGTCACCTGACTTAATTGATGCTTGCATAGAACGGGAGTGCGCTCGCCGTGTGTTCTGGCTCATTCTCATCTCAGACTGCTTTGGATGGATGTTGTATCGGCGCACTCGTTTGGCGACAGATTCCCAGCTGAACCTCCGCCTGCCCATCGACGAATCAAGCTTCGAGATATCTCCGCTGACTGCAGTACCAGGTAATGGCCTCTTTTATTCCCCTCGGGCTTGAGGCTGATGGTTCACAGAATTCATCACTAAGCCGAGTCCACCGCATAGCATGTGTTCGGAAACGGGTCAACTAATCCGGTTGCTGCTGCTACACGAAGAGGCAGAGAAGTTCGTGGACGATTTGAATGGCAAGTGGGTTCCCCGCCCATCTCGCCACACTAAACCTTTTGTGTAGAGGGCGAAAATGGGCGATATCCGATCGACCAATTGGAGGAATTAGAGAACAAAGTCAGCGTAAGTCATTGATTCCAGCTTCTGCGCGCCTGTTTCCAATTCCCGCCAGGCATGGGTTGATACCCTTCCGGAACATATGCATTTTACGGATGATAACTTGTCGGTGCATGTCACGCAATACGATACAGAATCAAACATGGGAGCGTGGTGTTACTTTGTCATGCACGTTGTTTACTGCTCATGCTTGTTTGCGCTCAACCTGGTACGATATCCATTACAAGCCCCGAGGATTGCTCACAGATGACGTATCCGCTAGGGAAGACAACGATGTCGCTTGGAGCTATCCTTTGACCGTACGTGGGCACAGGCGAGAATACTCAAGATTATCGACGCACTGGGTAAGAAGGCAAAGCTGAGCATCTTCTGTGAGCTATATCCACTTCAGGCGTCATTGTCTCGAACTGACGCCAAATTGTCAGTGGGGGTTGCAATTTGGGTAATTGATACGTGTTTCGTCAGAGATTACAGTGAAAGCTTACCCGTGGCATAGCCGCTCTTCAAGTATGCCGAAGAGCCACCGGGGCAGACGCTGCTTGGTTGGTCTAGCGAATTCGAGGAGATCTGGGGAGTACGGATCCAGGATCTTTCTCAACGTCAACTGGATTTCAGGCGTGCATTGCGGACACAATTTCCCCCACCGCCAATGCCACCACCCCCGGTCCGAGTTCACACGTCAGCGACGCCAAGCGGATCCGTATCCCCTGTATCCCGGACGGGATCTGCCATAAGCCCACCATTGGTACAACCGCCGAATTACGTTCACCAGGGAATGTTCCATCCGCTATCACATGGTGAGTCTAGGTTGCAAGGAGGACATGATGGCCGCGAGAGAGAAGTCAGGAACATGGTGAACGATTCGGATATCGATCCAGCACTTCAGGCAATTTCAAATGCACGATTACAGACAACGTCGCAGTTGCCTGTTTCTGCCTCACCGCCTTCGCTACCTTCTCTCAAAGCCAGCGGACTTTTGGAATGGCCGCACCCTGGGTCCGCGGATGCAGCCGCGGCGACGTCCGGCAGTTGGCCCCCCACTCAGCATTTGGCGCCTCCACGTCAAGCTCAGGGAGACGCCATGCGATCGTCTGGTATTCATTCGGCGTCGGACGCTGTTCGCCCTCACGCCCCTTCCGCTTCGTCTGGGATGCCTGTAGGACTACAGTGGTTGGCTCACGAGTCGGCAGTGTCAAGGCCAAGCTAGGCGTATGCGCAGTGTCGGATGCTCGGCGTTCATCTGGTATTTATTTGTTGAGATGAGTGCCAGTTTAGGCGGCGTGTAAAGGTATTATATGGATTGCCTGGATGATTGTAATTGTCACTATGGATAGCGGCGTTACTGTGCTTCGGCACCGCCGAGCTTCTTTAAGTTGCGATGAAGTTCGGGTCTGATGAGTACGACGCGATCGAGGAGCTTGTCGATGACTGCGCTCTTGTTTGCCTCGAAGGTCTCCGTAGTCGCCTGGAGTTTGATGTCTGTCTCCTTGTCCACGGCCGCCTGTGCGCTGGTGGTGTTGCCAGCGTGCTGTGGATGCGCTTGAACAAGGCGTGATGGGGCCCAAGCGTGAAAGACGTACGGAGGCTTCGAAGTTCTTGAACTCTGCATCCTTTGCGAGCCTGTACTCGTCGATCTCTTTGGACGCCTCGGAGCGGGCGTCCTTCAGTCTCTGGACGCGATCTAAGCCGGGGGTGAGAGGGGGCGGCGAGCATGGAGTGAGCGGTACATTGCCGGGCCTGCTGTACGATCTTTGCAGCCTCCTTCTCTGCCTCGAGGAGGGTCTGTATGCCTTGGGAGTGCTGGGCTGCCTGTGGAACGGTGAGCACCGCGCCAAGCAGGAGGAGACGGACGTGCCATGAGTGCGGTGACGGTGGCTGTTTGAACTCCGACGCATGGTTGGCGTTGTCTTTGGACGAGGATAATGTCGAGGAATCCGATCGACCCGTTGCAGGCGCTCTCTGCGGCGTTGGCAGTCCCGGCGGACTCGAAAGAACAGGCTGAGTTGCTCGCGACATTGCGCGAGTCTCTCGAGGCGCATCCAGCACCGATTCCAATCCTCTGCACCACCCTCATCAAAACCGTCGCCGGAACGACCGACTCCCTCCTCAAGCGATGGGTGCTTGACCTCCTCCACTTTGCCATCGCCCGCTCCACCCTCTCGCAGGAAGTCCGCACCCAGCGTTAGTCGTCCTCGCACTACCGCCTGCCACGCTATTAAATCCTTCCTAGTCGCGTCCCAGTCCGTCGAGACTCTGGCCAACCTCCTCCACGACCCAAACATCCGCACCGTCAAGGTCGCCATACAGTGCTTCACCGCCCTCTACCCCCTTTTGTTCCGTTCTTTGTGAGTCCCCTCGTCGCGTGCCCCCACACCCCACCTCAGTTCCCGCATAGGTGTACCAACCGCACCCCTCGCCAGCAGTGGGACATTCTCGTCCAGTCAAAGTCCCGTATCCTCGACCTCGTCACTTCACCCACCGTGAATGGCGGTGTCAGGCTTTCCGCAGTCAAGTTCATGCAGCGGGTCATCCTCCTACAGACCAGAGGCATCTCGGACCCGAGGGTAGCTGTCCCGTTGCACTGTCGAGTTAGCCAGCGCCTGAACCCTCCGACAGCTTCAGAACAGGAACGACCCGAGCATCGCAAACGTTCCTGCCGACCACCCCTTCATCTCCGCGTCGGCTCTCGAAGCGGAAGGCATGAAACTCTTGGAAAACGTCATCACCATTCTGTACACCAACCAGTGAGCCCGCCACTGACCCCTTCTCGGTCTGCACCGTATCGACAACTTTCGCAGGAACGCCGACATGTTGACCGCAGTCCTCAACAGCTGGAGTAACCTCGTCAAACAGCGCCCGACGCTGGTGCAACTGGTCGTCTCTTCTTTGGCTTCGTGGACCCCCGTTGCACTCGCTGGATTGTCGGCCTCTGCCATCAAGAGCGTCGAGAAAAGCATCCGGATATTGTTGATACACATTTCCAGGTCAGTTTTTTTAGCGCACGTGCTGTCTTGTCGATCCAACACACCCCTCAGAGGCCCACATGGTTCTGCATTTGGTGCCCAAATCAATGAAGCGCTCTCCCAACAGGCCGCGCGCATGGAGAGGGCCTCTGCAGAAGAGAGGGCACGCAAGGCCGCAGTCGCAGCTACTGCCACTGAGGCCGTGAAAAAACGACCCCTGCCTATTGGTCCAGCCGTCGACCAACCCGCAGACACCAAGCGTTTCAAGGTCGAGGTCGACAACGCTGCGGCTCATTCAACAGCGTTCCTTGCTTCGTTCGATTTCACGACGTTACCCATTGCGCTCGTGACGGACCTCATCGTCGCCAACCTGCAAGCCTTCACGGAGCCTGCCCTAGTGAGTCTGGTTCAGGCGTATAGGCAAGGCAGAGAGGAGGCAACCGCAACGGCTTCACAAGCACCAGATGGCACTGGTGCCGGATCTACGTCAGCCTCGGAAACGCCGCCGTTCAAGGATGAGCCGGTTGATCCCCTCAAAATGGACATCGACGAAGAGGAAGTAGAATATGAGCCCGATCGATTGAACGAAGTGGTGAGTGATCTCCGATGTGATGCGCACTCAATTCAGACATTCGTCCGACAGCTTTCTGGAGGTACCGGGGTGGCGGATGAAGAGGAGGCGGTCATAGAGCTTCCCCAAGTCGCCCTCAACCTTGATTTGACTGACTTGAAACTACCGTCGCCCAAAGAGCAGACGGAGGCGGACCGAATCGCTCTCATTCGGGCAGCCATTGATCGCATATGTGACGGCGGGGAAGAGCTACAAGAGGCATCCCATGCATCGTCCGCCGACGCTCTTTCTGATGATATGTGGATGTTGGTCATCATTCGTATGATAACTCGCGTCGCCGAGCCTGCTGTGGCCACAACAGAAAACGGGGAAAAGTCAATTGAAGAGGAAGAACAACTAGCGCACTTTTGTTCGCGGCAAGACAAACTACGACAGACGCTCTGTGATTACATTATGATGGACTTCCCATCAAGGTAGGTGGTGATACGTCCCAGGTGGCGATTTATTGTTGATGTGTTCATTTAGGTTACGCCTCGCTACGGCGTGGATGAACGAAGAGTGGTATAATGACCGGATAAGAATGGGCAATGGATCTAATTCGGTATGATTGGTTTCATGGTGGTCTCCATCCTACTCACTTCTATCGCTCAGCGACCCAATTATGATTCGTGGCTGAACCAATTAGTCTCATCGTATCAGACCATTCTTGAAAGCAAGGGAGAAGGGAAACCGGACAATAAGGATAAGGCATTTGCCAAGTTTCTCCTGGACCTACCCTCCATACCCTCGGATGTCTTGGATCTTTTACGTGACCTCTCCGTCGACCCTGAGAAGTAAGCTCTATTGATGTGAAGTGCCTAATCACCGCACTAATTCATGCCAATAGGATGCATGTGGGATTCACCAGTCTCCGCGAATTCGTCCTTGATCGCCCCTCTTTACGAGCGGAAGCACTTCGTGTCTTATTGGATCTAACGACACACCCAGGTATGGCATTCTCGTGAAAGCTTGTGTCTTTGACGTACATTTTGGGCGGCCCGCGCAGAATCCGTCACACGTCGCGCCGCGATCAATACCGTAAGGCGATGGGTACCCGGCGCTGAACCCATGGATAGCATGATACGCGACTTTGCGCTACAGATACTTCGTCGTTTGCAGCAGCGCCCGCCAAAGGGCCCGAGAGTCGTTACCAACGGGAGCGAAGATGACGAGAATATGGAAGATGGTCAGCTGCCGACCGAAGAGCTCATACAAACGCCATACCTGTTTGAAGAGATTAATTTGCCAGCTGACAAATCTCTTGTGCTTCAACATGTCGAGTTACTCTTCGCTTTGTCTGTTAAAGTTCCGGAATTCTTGGACGAGTATGTCCCTTGTTGCTTCTTGCGGCATGCCTTGTACTGATTTTTTTTTCTCTTTTAGAATATTTTCCGCTTACGCTCAAATGGACTTTTCCGTTCAGGGAGCAGTTCAGGATTTGATAACCGCTCTCATCAAATCCTTGGGATCGAGTAATGGAAAATTACTTACCCTCATGCGAACCTGTCCTCCAGGTTCTGAATCGCTCGCCCTCAGAGTGCTCACTATCTTCACGGAGCATGGCAGGCCCAGTGCCCAACTTGTCGCTCTGGTCAAAGGTCTTATTAGCGAACGCGATCTCGACGCACGCTTCCTCGTCCCGATCATTGCGGAGATGGACAAGGTAAAATCCGCCCACACTTTTATTCAGTAACTGAAGGATGTTGCAGGCGGACATTATGCGTTACCTTCCTCGGATAGTTTCGATACTCAACGGACAACAGGAACCAAAGAATCTAGTTCGTTCTGTTTTTGGCTCCGTCGTGACCACCCCGCCACAAACGTTTGGAAGTGTGACCTCGAATCTACCTCGGGTCCGACAAAGCGAGCTGCTGACCCCCGCAGAGTTGATGGTCTTACTTCACGAGTTCGAGAAGGAGATCGGACTCAAGAGTGCCATCGAAGGTCTGTGTTCCACTTTCGTATCCACCTCCACATCTTATAACATTCGGTTTTTTCTCAGCAATCGGCATCTGCTTCTCGATGACAGATGTTTTCCGGTCCGAAATACTCGCTGTGGTGATGCAACAGATAGTCGACGAACCCGTATTACCCGTCTTGTTCCTTCGGACGGTACGTTGTTCAGTGCAAGCAAACCAAGCTAGTGATTTGGTACCAACTTTTATTAGGTGATCCAAGCGGTGACGACGTACAAATCACTGGTGGCTTTTGTTTCCACCACCTTGCTCTCCCGTCTGATTACGAAGAAAATATGGCAAAATCCTCACTTGTGGGAAGGGTTCATCCGGTGCGCAAAAGTGATCGCCCCCGCGAGTTTTGGGGCACTGTTGCAATTACCCAAGGAGCAGCTTCGGGAACTTGTGGACAAGCAACCTAGCTTGAAATCGGGCCTGCGAGAGTATGTGACTAAGAAGGCGGGAAACAAGGCTCGGGTGGCAGGTTTCCTGGACATATTTGGAGAGGATGACCACACGCCATCGACCACGTCGACGCCACCGACCCCAGTCGACCCCGTTCTGGCCGCGGCATGAGCATGGGAAGACGAGTTGCGAGTACTGGGAGGCATATTTTAAAAGGCTGTAGCATCATAGTAGCTTATATCCGCGAACTATAAATGACATTGACAAGTTGCTTTCATCTCCGAGCACGCGAGGTCACTGCTTCAGGTTGCGTCTACTGCCCATACATCCAACACACCTTGGTCTTTTTGCCCTACATCAAGGCTTGACACACTATCTACCGGCAGCGTGCCTTATGATCCTTACCCGGCAGCGTGTCAGCGGCAGTTCATAAACGAGGAAGCCACTCGCCGCAATCTTCCTCTCGTTCCGAAACATGACGAGCTCGTCCAACGACATCAGCGATGACCAGTCCTCGTCGCCCATCGCCTCAGCTGCCTCAGAAAACATGGATCGTGGTCGATCCCGAGTTCGCCGACGTTCCAATCAACACCACGAGCATCACCGTGACAACATGAAAAAAAGGTACTCTCGTTCACCAGCCGGGCGACGATCGGGTTGATTACAGCGTGGCCTAGAGGGTATCATACGTTCATGTCTTCCTTTGGAAAGATATTTCACGTCGAGAAACGGTGGAAACTGGTGAGAGAAATGGGTTCGGGGGCGTACGGGGTGGTCGTGTGCGTGCGTGTCGCCTCACGGGATGGCATCCTACTCACGCCGTTCGCGGCAGGTCTGCAGCGGACGAGATTTCGGGCGAAACGGTGGCGATCAAACTGGTCACTCGGGTGTTTGAAAAGGTGCAGCTCGCAAAACGTGCTCTCAGGGAGATCACGTTGCTCAGACACTTTGCGAACCACGAGAACATCACCGGGTTGATCGACGTGGACGCTATATCACCAGATTTTCAAGAAATGTGCGTCGCGTTTCGTCGCTGATCGATTGTGCTGAACGCCCGGTGACAGATACATTTTCATGGAGGTGAGTCGCGCGCACCGGTCGTTGCGGATGAGGTGAGGCTGACGTGCCATCTTTGTAGCCCATGGAAGGTCTGTCGTGTCGATCCAGCAAGCTCTATCACTGAGCGTTCGCAGCCGATCTCCACCAAATCATCAAGTCCGGGCAGACCCTTACTAATGAACATGTCCAGTACTTTCTTTACCAGATCCTTCGAGGTACATCTCTCGTATCGATCGTTCTGTTCTGCGCATCGATTTTGTTGCTGTACAGGGATGAAATACATTCACTCCGCTGCGGTGATTCACCGAGACCTGAAACCGGGAAACTTGTTGGTCAACTCGGATTGCGAGCTCAAGATCTGTGACTTTGGTTTGAGCCGGGGTTTTGACGCCGTGCCCGACGAACACAGCAGCCGGCACCTGACGGAGTATGTCGCAACACGGTGGTATCGCGCGCCGGAGATCATGCTTGCGTTCAGGTAGACAACATGACCCTGCTCGTTTCGCTTAGGTCCGACTCACGTCACCTAGGGGATATACTACAGCCAGTCAGTGGTCACTTTTACACTCATTCAAGCGACTGGCACGATGCTGAGACGACGAGACGACAGTCGACGTTTGGTCGATAGGATGCATTTTTGCCGAATTGCTTCTCGGGAGACCGTTGTTCAAAGGGAAAGAGTGAGTTTATTCTTGTGCATACCGGCATGTCGTCCTCATGCTCTTATAAGTTATGGTCAGCTCCTGCGTCGATCTCTCTTGTCTTGAACCTAAGAATATGATCTGCAGTGGATCAGCTCAACAAAATTCTAGATGTCCTAGGCACTCCTGAAGAGGATGTCATTCGTCGAATAGGTAGTGAGAAGGTATTCGAATGCTTGGAGACCAGTGACAGTCTCTGATGGACAATAGGCACAGGCTTACGTCCGGTCCTTGCCCGTTAGACAGGCTGTTTCTCTTAGCAAACTACTGCCGGCTGCAGACCACTTGGGCGAGTGCCGAGATTCTGACACCTTGGCCACCTAATCATTCTACCAAAGCTCTGGACCTCTTGGAGAAAATGATCACATTCGATCCCTTGTCCCGTATCGTCGTTCCGGATGCTCTCTCCCACCCCTGGCTTGCGGCATACCACGAAGAGTCGGATGAACCAGAATGTCCTACCAAGTTTGAGAGGTGGCGAGACATCGAGACGCTCGAGACGCTCGATGAATTTAGAGATGCGTTGTGGAAGGAGATAGAAGACTATAGGATGGAAGTGCGAGGACTGAAACACGAAGCCACGCCCTTTCCTCGCATACTCGACAGGGACCAAGTCCAGTCTTCGCCGAGCGTGTCGCCGGTACAATCGATGAAGTCGCCCGCGACAGACAGGTTCCTGGACGCATCAATAACTCGTGTGAGCGACACCGGGCAGGAACGGGATGCTGCGGACAACGCGCCTCCTACTGTTACAGGGGTGGAGACGTTTCATGCGACGGAACTTACTGATCCCGTTGTAACTTACGCTCGCCGCTCCAGTATTTTACCACCCGCTCGGCAGTCTACCTCGCCGCACCCGGCGACGATGCAACATCCTGTCCCCGTGGTTGATGGTGTTTCTGCGACCAGGAACGGAATAGAGTTTCCGAGCGAGACATATGTGGTTCCTGCGCGGTCGAGAGCTGCATCAGCCACAGGAGGCGACATCACTGTACGGAAACTGCTGCGAACACTGTCGACTGTTTCCATACACGAGAGTGTGGAAGGGCTTCCAAGGGGTTTGGCAGGGATAGGGAGGTTTATCACGGATCGGGAGTCGGAGTCGGAGGCAGATGCACCCCCGAGCGAGATGCCACTCGATTTTGTGGGCAAGAGGGGAGGGTTTGACGGTTGACACTGTCGGAGCCGGAGCCGGGGGCTAACATTAAATCACGCATGGCTATCACGATACACGTATGTCATACAGACAGTGATACAGATGGAGCAAGGAATGTCGATAGTTTCTAGCTGTCGCCGAGTATGCGTTTTATCCCTGATTCAAAGGTGAACGTGAGGTACGGCAAGAGGGAAGGAGGACTTACGATCGATGATGTTCAGGTATGCTGTCGAAGCTGGGCTGTCTGGATATTCGTCCAGAAAGCTGACGCCGTAGTCTGCGCTTTTGCCGATCCGAGGATCTAGCGGCACCTTGCCCAGCAACTCGACCCCAGTTTCCTTTGCGAGCCTTTCTGCACCTCCCGTCGTTGGCTTGAATATCTGACTTTCAGTCCTACAGTTGGGGCATACGAAACCAGACATATTCTCGACCAAGCCAAGGATCGGTACGCCAACCTTGCGACAGAAATCGATCTCCTTGTGCACGTCTTGTAGAGCCACCTCTTGCGGGGTGGTGATGAGCACGGCACCGTCGATAGCACTCTCTTTGAGGTACTGGACGATGCTGAGGTGCTCGTCGGAGGTGCCAGGAGGGGTGTCGATGAGAAGATAATCCAGGTCGCCCCAGTCGACGTCTTTGAGAAACTGAGCGATAAGACCGTTCTTCTTCGGTCCCCTCCACATGACCGCATCGCGGGACGACGGCAACATGAATCCGACAGACATGACGCCAAGATTATCTTGGACGTAAACTGGAGACCATCCGGTGGAGGAGGCATGTATCTGTTCGGAAGCGATGCCGAGGATGGTGGGTATGGATGGGCCGCAGATGTCGACGTCCATGATACCGGTTTGGAGATGGTCGTCTGCGGCGAATGCCCATGCGAGCTGGGCAGTGAAGGTGGATTTGCCGACGCCACCTTTGCCGGAGAGGACGAGGATCTTGTGTTTTACGGAACGAATGCGATCACGGATCAGTGGGAGAGCGGGGTCTGGGCCCTTTGGGGTGTTGGTAGCACAAATCTGTTGGTTTGGACAGCCATTGCAGGCGTCAGCTTTGCCTGCGAGCTCGGACTCTGTTCCCTGAGGGAAGTGGTCAAAAAGAGGGTTTAAGGGGGGATTTGGGACATTACTGGACAGTGTTCCGGTGCGTTTGAAGGCACGGAGAGGGGATCTGGAGGTTGATCAGCGGAGAGCATGGTCAGGGTAAACTAAGTTACCTTTTTGGGGGCTAAGCATGCGTGAAGTCAAAACAAGGGGATGAAACTTTTATGAGCGACTGGCTGATTCAGATCACGGAGACTGTCGAGTGCCGTTGCTCCATTTTTGATTCCAAACTTTGTACTATCTCATCTTCCCGTCGCTTACCGGCATTTCCTCGGTCTGTGTAACAGGGTACATACGGCACTCTGAACAAACGCATGTCTCGCATACAGTCGACACCCTTATAACACATACCTGTTGGGATAGGCCTTGAAGTATGGGTTATGAGGGGGTATGGGGTACTCAAGGGACTCAGTCATTTGGTGCTCGGCACACGCAATTTTTTATTTATTTATTTACACATGCTTTAGTAGTAGTATAGCCAGTGTGTGTAACAACTTGAACACTACAAGAGTTACTATCCCCCCAGGTGACTTTGACGACCGTGACCTGCCGTGCTGTGCTGTGGCTGAGTTTGAAGGTTTCACAAGTTGCTGTCCGAGTGCCAAACGTCCAAACGCAGTGTGCCAGTGAATGGTGAACATTTCGGGAAGTATCGTGCAACCTCCAATCCAAACTCCAAGTCACGAATACAGGCGGCTTTACAAGGTCTCGCAAGCAGTGTTTTCAAGTCGTTTCTGTGTAGCTGCAAAGGGCAGAATGTATGCTGCTCATGCTGGTACTTTACTGTCTAACACTCACTACTACAGCTAGGATAACATCTAATTGCACTTTGTGTGTGCACACTGAGCCGAGTTTGAGTTTGGCATGTGTAGCACTCCATGGCAAACTGTGACATTTTGTGACTGCCGAAGTCACCTGGGGGCATAAAATAGTCGACCATTGCTGCCATCCTGAGCATCATAATGGTCTGATTATATAATAAATATTCCTAATATGGTAATATCGACCCTAGGTATGGGTTATGATGGTCGAAAATACCTATGGGTTATGGGTTATGGGTTATGGTTACAAAATCCCTGCAAACCAACTCAGGAAACTAGAAAATGTATGGGTTATGAGGGGGTATGGGTTATACCTGGTATGCGTTAGGAGGGTTTCGACTGTACTTGCCAGACACTCGGTCGATCGACTGGCCGACTCATTCAAGAGAACGGATCGTACACAACTCTCGAGCCCTGTGTCGCTCCCTTGGCGCTTCTAGATCATGTTGATCGGTATGAGCCCGCCGGCTTCGTTAACCGACCCTGTACAGCATGTGGAACCGACTATTTTATGCAATGCGGAGGCGGCGTTCGATACGAGGGTCCCCGACGGTGCGTTCCCCCACCGACCCAAGTTCAAACGGGGCACGAGCGTAGGTGCGGCATCCGGGCGAGACCGGGTGTTTATCTTTTATTTTTTTCTCATTTCACGCCGTTTCAAGGCTAGAACGACGTGGTGGTGTTTCGAATGTTTTGCGTGTCACAAGCGCTAGTGTCATCGCTACCATAACGAGCCAAACCTGCTGAACACAAGCATCGAAGCCCGCCGTGCGAAGGCTTCGCTAGGATCAAACATTATCGTCATCTCCGTGTGTCGCAACTTGGCCGTCCAAAGACCGCCTTCTAAACAGTCCCACCGACTCTTCCTTCTCCCGTCCTCCTCCTCTCCCTCCCGTCCTCCCTCTTTCTCTCCCCCTCCTCACTCTCATTCATGCCCCCTCCTTCAGCAAGCTTTACCTCCATGTCCTCGGCCGCTAAACAGGTTCTCTTTCCGATTGATTTCATCATCATCGGCGCAGGTTTGTCATTCGCACCGCCATTCGTCCCAGCTCTTCACTTCGATCCGAAGGTATCACCGGTCTCGCTACTGCCTTCAGGCTGCGACAATCTGGCCACAGAGTCACAGTCATCGATAAGGGCACCGGTCCTAGTGAGGTTTGCCCGTCCCATCCCCCCTCGATTTCAGCTCCCAACCCTCGCTCGTGTTCCAGAGAAAGGGTGGTGCTCATCTTCCCCCGAATGCCACTAAACTCCTCATCGAATGGGGCTTTGAAAAGCAGCTGAGGAAATATGCACTGTCCATACGTTCCAGTACGTTCCTGTCAAGTGAGTCTGGTCCGCGCTCCCGCATATAGCATAGTCATTAACTTCCGACAGTGGACGATGGTCACGTGATTGGGTGCCTTGAATGGCGAGAAGATGTCCTCCAAGAGTCGGGCGCGGATTATCTCGTCATACAGGTGGGCCAACACCTCCCACATCCCTGACATCCCATCTCAATCAGTGCGTAGTATCGCGATCTATGTCAGATTCTCTTCGATGCGGCAAGAGCAGCAGGTGTCCATTTTGAGTTCCAGCGCACCGTCACATCTGTTCGACCTGACCTGAGACGGCCACGTATCATTCTGTCCGACGGTCGTACAATGGCAGCACACGTGATCATCGGTGCGGACGGTACACGGAGCATCGTGAGGGAAACAATAAACGGTCCCATTGAGGAAAGCCCAGAAGGGCATTGCGTTTACGTGTCAGCAAACGATTTTCCCAGCTGACAAGCTCCGCTGACTGTATGACAGCGGTGCTATTCCACGAGCACTTTTGAAAGATGACCCCGAATTGTATGAACTCACAGCGTATAATCCAGACGATCCCGACGTGCGTGGCGTTCTCTCATTTTTCATTTCTGATTACTCATCTTAACAGTATAAAGCATGGACAGGCGACAATCGGCATGCTCTCGCGCTTACGACAGTACGGTGATATGAATATCCGTGGAATTCAATTTTTTTTTCTGATCAATGTCATCAGGATCAAGGGAAGATGTGCTCCGTTCTCGTATTCGTGCCGGAGGTTGACCCAGATGGCTGCGTGGATGATAACATCGCTTACGACAATGTGCCGGTCGCAGGGAGCAAGCTAAGAATCTCATGCGAACCCAAGTAAGCAACCTCTTATCATTACTGTGGGTATTTATAATCTTTCTTGCTAGGCTACGACGATTATTGAATCGCATTCCCACATTTCTACGTAAACGACTCTATCACCGGGAGTTTGCTGAGGACTGGGTAGATGAGTATGGGAGACTGATTGTAATGAGCGAATCTGCATTTCCAATATGGGTAACGCTTTTTCATCGGGTCTCCATCCATTTGCACTGATCCCGTTTCAAGCCCATGTGTATACAGAGCTGTAGTATGCCCATCGAGGATGCCGGCGTGCTTACCACCTTGTTCACGTATCTCAAATCCGAGAAACAAATCGCGCATCTCGCCCAAGCCTTTCAGGAAGTTCGCGAACCCCGGGCGCACGCCATATTTGCCAAGGAGACGAAAGCGTTTTCCTTTGTCTGGGTCCCTCCGGGCCCGGCAAGGGATGCACGTGATGAAGCTCTCAAGCAGATGATGATGGAAGGTCACAAGGGATGGGACCAAAGCAAATTACGTTGGCAGTGGGATGAAATATGCGAAGTATTTGCCTACCATGGGAGAGAGGCAGCTGAGGACTGGTGGGTGATGTGGGGAGCGCTGAGGGAGAGAAGTCAACAGATGGCAAACGGCTTTCATTAGCAAGATACCCAAAGAATACCCCCCGGAAGCAACGGACAATGCATTTGTATAGATATACCTCTTTTGTCTGTCATCTCTGTGCTGCTATTCGCATTCCAACGATAGATATTAAGACGTCCTATGTCAATGGGAATTATCGATGTAGGCAGTCCCAAGTGTCTGTCTACGCCGGAATGTCTGGAATAGAAAGAAAAATGCTAATGCGGATGTTTGCACCGAAACAAAGCATATGTATGTGCGGAGATATGGTTATTTTGCTCATTAGACCCGGAACACTCGTCGGCTCTATATACGCCCATCATGCATCACTCGCGTATGGCGACCTCTGCATACGACGTCAGAAACAGAACCAGCCAATCAAAATGCAGAAACTCACTGAAAAATTCGTACGAAAGCCAACATAGGGCGTTGCTGGGCATGTGCGTCAATACACGTGGAGAAATCCCTCGCCCGAACCCTTTCAACCCATCCCGTTTCCAAATGACTCTCAACGCGTCCATCATGCTACTCAGTCTCCGAATCTCTGGGTCTTGGGATGTGCCACGTGTCTGTAGGAGGGTCTTGGCGACATCCAGTGGTGTCGTCACCCCAGCCGCCACGCCGCCTGCCATACCGCCTGCGATCATGTGTGTCACAGGTGAGTACTCTCCCTTGGGATTCAGCATCTTTTTTATTTGTTCGTAGACCGTGAACTGCACGGCCGTAAAAGGAACCGACATAGTCAATGTCGTCGGGTAAGACACATAAAACGCCCCGAGACCTTCGGTACGATGGACCACCCGCATCGCGGTGAAGACGGATCGGAACTCGGATTGATGTACCTGCATCCGTTGTTTGATAACTGTGGTGGAGATGGGCTGGATGTACGAAATTCGACACGAAGCGAGCAAATGAGAGCTCACCATCGAATGGGTTCATCAACGCGTCGCTAGCAACTGTGGCGGCCGCGCCGGCCAGAGCTGTGTATCATGAAAACACGAATAGGCACGCACAAACGCGCAAGCGCCACGAAATAAGTTTTAAAATCCAGATCAAGAGGTGGAGGCACGCACACGTCGCTATCCACTGATTTCCAGTATTGTTGCCACCCGCAAGCTCCTTGATTGCTTCGTATGTTCCAAAATGAACTGCGTGTGCTGGTCCTGCGCCAAGAATCACCGACGACACGCCTCGCCACAATGCTCGCATCCCTTCCGTAGATGATATTCGAGTAAAAGCGTTTCCAATGCCCGTGTACACTGCTGCAGGCGAGGCGGCGAAAACCTGCATCCGCGTCTGTTGACACACGGGTGAGTTATAATGGAACGGTCCATCGGGACACAGCTTGCCTTGATACTGTCTACGGGAAACATGACGGCGTGTTCTGTTATACCGGCCTAAGTAGACGATGAGCATCAATTGGATCCCAGAGTGCGTAGCACTGGCACGACCGGTGGTGACTCACTAGCGCACCGGCCAACATGTTCACCTGGTTGTGTGCCACAGATGAGCAGGATGCACCTCAAGCACAAAAAAAGAGAGCGGCGCACCGTGAGTCCCGCATTCGATGGTAATCCTTCATACTCGACCTCCTCCGCCATGGATGCAAGCTTGCGTAGACTTGTGAGGCTGATTCAAACGCCAACGGGTTGCTATGCACTCGAATGCAGACAAGGAGTCGAAATGAATGGCAGAAGCGAGCGGCGACTATTATGCAGCGCAATTCAAAGAGGATGAGCCTGAGAGACTCGAGTTCTCCGCACAACACACTGCCCGCCGTCAATACGTACTACGCACGCTTGACTCACGGAAAACTGCGGACACCAGACGAAGGAAAAGAGCGTCAAACCCCGCGCGCACAAGAAAAAAAAGTCACAGTACCAGCGTTGAAGCGGAATCAAAGGACCGCACTTCCGCGTGCGACTCGTTCTTCGGAACGCCAGTCGGTCGTCTTGGCACGTCCCATCTGCATGTCACGGATGCTCGCTATTTATCATGTCGTAGAAGATACACTCCAGGTATACCCTAATGAAATAAAATTACGCCTATTCAAATCCACCATTCTTCGTGATCTTTTCCTCGGCAGCTAGTCTATCATGTTCCTCGATGTCCCTATCAGCACTCAGTGATGTGACAGGCGCGACAAATCTTGGGTGATACTCACGCAGCTTCCCATGGATAGTCTAGCCTGGAAAGCAAATGCGACAAAAGGAGAAAGGCATCAGAATTCCATCGTCAAGTCCGTCGTTTGGCTTTCTTACCACACATCGCCAACCTCCACGCCAGCGAAATACCTGATGGGAAAGTATCTCGCTCAGTACGTGAGACCGACCCTTGAGAGCAAGACTTACGGGATATCGGGTGGTAGTACCCCAATCTTGGGCTTCAGCTTGTTGTGCACAACAAAGATGGCGAATTCTACGCGATTGGCTTCGCGCTCCGACTCTGGAAGTGCCGCGAGTGCTTTCTCGACGTCCTTTTGCAGTTCCCTTAGAGCGTACCTACGAATAGTCATGGTTTAAGAACATTGATCGCACGACCCGTTTGTTCCGTGTGCCTTACTGGAGAGTCTTCCGCGTGTCATCGACTTCATCCTGCGAACGTGAAGAAGAATGCTTATCAGATAGCAGTTTGATTACTCACAACGATGATCACTCTTTTTCCTAATAGAACCTGTCCAGGATCGGGTCCCCTGTGAATTTGGTATAAACCACAAGATAGACCGAAAAAGGAGAGGACTCACAACCATTGGGTGCGGATGACTTCTGTGCCTATCTGCTCAGCAGTGGTTCCCGGGAGAGGTTCGTAGAGCGAGAGACCAATGGCTTGGATGGGTATGCTCCTCCTCGTAGATGAATCTCTGAGGAAGGTACGCTGTATACAGTAGTATGAAGTGCAAACGAGGCCGTACATGCCTCAGACTTACCAATACCCTGGCGGGGAAAAAGCCGCTGCAAAAAGGGACCGATAAAGATGATGTACACATGGTAAGATGAATATGGAACCGACCCTCCTCCTGAACCAGCGTGAACCGTTGGTCAATGCGACGATCTAGTTCGTGGATAACGGGTACAGACCAATCGCGACCAACAAAGTCGGCCTGAACACCGCGATACTGTCAGCGGAAGCCTTGATTATATTGTGGATGTCGTTGTAGGTGGCATGGACGTGCTTTGTTTCATGCATTGGATGCAGGAGGTGATGATCCTTGATTAAAAACACGTGACCGATAACCATGACCGACAACGCTGAACAATCCGCTGGCCCAAAAGCTATAGCGAGTCTCGCAAAGAAACAGTCGGACGTGACCAGGCAAGGCACTCAGAAACTCAAGTTTACCCCGACCTTAGCGGGGCGTAGAAAGAAAGAGTACGTGGCAAACCATTGACCGACTCTCCCCCATTCTTATGCAGCGAATATCAGAGAAATCAAACAGGTCTGTTGTATCCTATCTGTCTTAGCATATACATAACCCACGGCCTAGGAATCCGCTCAGTCTCCCGCACCGCCCTCAGACAAGGGTGATGGTAAAGGTCGCGGCAGAGGCAGAGGTCGGGGAGGCGAGGGAAGAGGGGCCGCGCCTCGTCCACCTACAGTCGAAATGACCGCGAGCGGTCCTTTTGCAATGGGTCCTGCCCTTGCTGGCACTTCTGCCCGGCGTGGCGCGCCAAGAGCGCCTTTTATGCCCGTCGCTCCACAAGGGCCTACGAAGACTTCAGCGTCGGGTGCCAACCCGACGGTACCGACATCGAGGAAAGAAAAACAGCGCGAGAATCTACTTGCGGACACGTCTCAGACCCCGAAAGTTGAGAGTGATGAAGAGGTTTACTCAGAGCCAGACGAGGGGGTTGAGATCATCGACATGGTCAATGTGCGGCAAATGGATTGGATGGCGCCAGAAGCGCTGCAAAAAGATCGACGAGATCGAAGAAAAGGAAAAGAGGTCAGTAAGAAAGATATCGAGGAGGTCCCGTTAATATCCACTTCAAGCCAGCAAGGTGACTCTTACTTTCCCCTCTAGACTTCATATGGAACTAATTTATCCGCAAGGACCATCTGCTCAAAGAGTGGATCAGTCAAATGCACTTGATTTGGATACAAGTGAGGAAGAAGAGGATTTCGAGGACCTCAGGGAGGATTTTGCCCTTCGAACACCTATGACCGAGGTCCGTACTCTCGCTTGGATCACGAATGAGTGAAAAACCATGCCTGCAGGAGGGCGTCCGACAGGAGCGGTTATACTTTTTTCAGTTTCCAGAACCTTTCCCAACCTTTGTTTCGGTTACAACTCCGGATTCCTCTGGAGGCACGGATGCGGGCATCCCCGACCTAGGATCCTCCACTTTGAAGCGCAAGGTATCCTTTGCGGCGGATGTCAAGTCCCCGGCCCCATCTGCATCAGGATCCACGACCCAACCCGGTGTTGAAGTACCGAAACAGTTACTCAAGGTTGATGGCGTAATTGGCCATATGGAGGTTTACCGTAGCGGAATTGTGAAAATGCGACTAGGTAACGGAATCGTGCTCAACGTACGAGATCGTTCTTACTATACTTCTCTCATGTCGTAACTTTTGCATTCCTTCAAGGTCTCAGAGGGAACACAAGCGTCCTTCCTGCAGCAAGCAGTTCACTTGGACATGGAGAGCAAAAAGCTCCATGTGCTGGGCGAGATCGGGAAGAAATTCGTAGTCTCACCAGACCTCGACGCGTTGTTGACCTCGATGGAACTTGCAGATATTGCAGACAAAAGTGCCACTCCATTAGACGATGCCAATCTGATCAAGATGGACACTGCATAAGTATTTTTGATGTATACACATAACATAGGCCACGACTTGGACTTAAAAGAAAGGCTGGTTTGATGGACAACCAGAGATATGTAGTAGTACGGACGAATGTGAAGGCTATAACAAGATGCAGTGAGCGTGCTGATGCATGAAAATTTTGAGAGAGAAGGAAAAAAATCAGAAAAAGCGGTAGGTTTGGCCCACCGAAGGTAGCTGAGATGCGTTTTCTGCAGTGCAGGACGACGCCTGCATAAAGCCAAATGCCTCAAACATCACGTTGCGCGAAGTTGTGAACTCAAGGTGGTGGAAAGACTCACTGTTGTTAGTGTCGCGAATGGGGGGCACAGAAGCAAACAGGTGGGCTTTTATAGTCTGCTGTAAAACTCCGACCGTACTAGCTCCGTCATGTCTGCATCGACAGCGTACTCTGATTCGCCCACCCCTCAGCCATCCCAGTACCAATATCAATCCCTCCCAGATCAACCTCAGACATCCCAGACCGCCACAGCTGCAGCAACAGGTCCTTCTACCGCAACTGTCGTACCTCAGACTCGTCAGGCCGCGGAAGATGCACGAAAGGACCGTACTTTGGCAGAATTTCTGCTCATGCTTGACGATTACGAACCTTTGGTATGTCCAATGTCCATCCAATGTCCATCCGTCCTTCGACTCTACATCCCGCAGATTCCCAATGAGGTCACAGACTATTATCTCCAAAGAGTTGGGTTTGAATGCGAGGACGTCCGATTGTAAATAAGTTTCTCGTGGCCCACTGTCCATACACTCATCTCCTTTTTCCTCCCTGTCAAGGAAACGCCTCCTATCTCTTGCTGCCCAGAAATTCGTTTCTGACATTGCTTCTGATGCATATCAACATGCCCGTATACGTACAAACGCAGCAGGCGGGCGGGCTCGCGCGACCGCTTCGGGCCCTGGAGCTGCCAAAGTGCGTCTTTGTCAATCCTATCTCCGTTGAGGAGTTCTCATGCATCCAAAGGACAAAACAAGGACCAGTTTGACCATGGATGACCTTAGCGCAGCGCTTGCCGAGTATGGCATCAATGCCAGAAAGCCCGAGTTTTATATGTAAATCGTTTTTGTCGGGTAACTCCCGGATGGCATACTTTCTCCCTTGTAGCATTTTCTTTGTCTCGATAAGTGATCATTCTACGAAGCGTCGTATTGCAAAATCGACCCAGGGCGATGTAAGGCTTGTATCATTTATCGTTCCCCAAGCGTAGGTAGGAGGACTTGGAAATTGATTCACGCTGTCCCTGTAGCATATCACACCGATCCTCAGCAACCTCCCGTACGCCATGTGCAACCTCGATTATCTCTTCTTGCTTCCTTTTCATCCTATCTTCGCCTGAACCTTCCAAGCGCAACTTGTGCAACGAGGGAAGTGAGGCATTCGCGTCAAGTCACAGACATTAGGCGGGAACCATGACACTCACTGATCTCGCGACATTTCTACTACAAGAGGTAAGCTTTCGATCACTATCTGCCCAGAAACTAATCAAGCCTAGCAATCCAGCGAACTACTGACATCAGCGATATTAGTCACCTAGTACTCTGTTGGTGTAAGTCGCTAACGAAACACCTTATTTTTATCTTATATAAAATCCTTACGTTCTGCCCACGTCACATTTCCAGAGCAGCGCTGCTATGCATTGCAAGACGGTTTCATTCATCAAAACGTGATTTGTCAATCGTAATTGAGCCATCCTGACTATAGGTACTAGGAACAAAGTCGGTCATCATCAATGAGTCAGCTCTCGAGTCGCGCGCAAAACACCCTTCTAGAACCAATTTCTCCTGCTGTTGGCTTGCCCATCCATTACACATCTTTCTCAGTCACGATAGTGCTGATGACGAGACTGATGCAGCACGATTTCGTATAAAACCTTCGTTCTCAAGCATGCTGTAGCTAGCCCTCCATCATCAACCCACAATCGCGAATTCTCACCAAACACACGATGTCATCAGCGTTCTTTGCACCACTGGCTAAGCCCACTTCTCGCCTTGCGCGATACCGTACTTTGTCGCCCCATGCCTCGATCCGTGTCTCTCCGCTCCAGCTGGGTGCCATGAGCATCGGGGACAAATGGGAGGACATCGGGATGGGGGGTATGAACAAGGACTCTTCATTCAAGTTGCTAGATGCATTTTATGAAGCAGGTGGAAACTTCATCGACACCGCTAATTCCTAGTAAGTGTCTTTCGGTGATCGTCTTCGTAATTCCGTGTCGACCTATGCCGTAGCCAAGATCAGAGCTCAGAGGAGTTTATTGGCGAGTGGGCGGAGTCACGTGGAATTCGCGACCAGCTCGTGATCGCAACCAAAGTGAGCTATTCGTTAACGCGCCTTTCCTTGTCGTTCTCGCTGACTTTTCGTGCAGTATACCGCCAATTATGCAAAAAGAGAGCCTGGAATTAAGCAGAAGGTCATGTACGTCGGGAACAGTGTCAAATCAATGCATATCAGCATGGAAGCCAGCTTGAAGAAACTCAGGACGTCATACATCGATATCTTCTATGTTCACTGGTGGGACTGGGAAACATCCATCGAGGAAATCATGAATGGTCTTCACGTGCTCGTACAACAAGGCAAAGTTCTATACCTGGTACGTGGAGAAAATGTCGCTTCAGACTTTGGATGCCTAAGCTTGTTCGATGCTAGGGCATTTCGGATTCTCCTGCATGGGTCGTATCCAAAGCAAATCAGTACGCCCGTGATCACGGAAAGACACCGTTCGTCATCTATCAAGGTAAATGGAATGTGATGGATCGTTCTTTCGAGCGAGATATCATCCCAATGTGCAAAGCTGACGGTATGTGTGAATTTTGTATCATGTTTCGACTTCATCTGATCGTTTACTTATTTGAACAGGCTTGGCATTGGCTCCGTGGGGCGTGCTGGCAGGCGGAAAGCTTCGCACGGACGAAGAAGAAGAGAAGCGTCTTCAGTCAGGCGAGAAGGGCCGTACGGTCTTCAGCCCCGAGTGGCAGCGAAACGGGACAGAAAGAGCCATGAGCAAGGCACTCGAACAAGTTTCCAAAGAAGTTGGCGCGAAGCATATCACTGCGGTAGCGATCGCATACGTCATGCAAAAAGCCCCATATGTGTTCCCCATCATTGGTGGCCGCAAAGTAGAACAGCTTGCGGCGAACCTCGAAGCACTCGAGATCGTGCTCACCCCCGAGCACATCAAGTTCTTGGAGAGTATTGTTCCCTTTGACCCTGGCTTCCCGACCACTATGATTGTAGGTCGTTTTGTTGATTTCTACCTTTTATCCTTCTATTCTAACCGGTGTTCGCACAGGGAGATGGTAGCGAATACACCGGATCGATGAAGAGCGCTGCATACATGGAAAAACAACCTCTTCTTCGAGCAATCCTTCCAGACAAATCCTAGGCATGCTACGAAGGGAGAAACAATGTACACTGACAATCACATGTAGTGTGTGAGCAAAATTAATTATTTTTGAAAATTTTTGAATCGTGCCTATTTCATCGTACTTGCTGTACAACGATATATGAATTTTGTTTGCGTGCACTGCCTCGCACTACCTCCGTTTCCAAATTCCCGTTCAAATTGCATGGATGGCTGGATCAATATCATGACATTCCGGACAGTGGATCCGATTCGAGGTGGAAGGGAAGAAA
Organism: Royoungia palumana; assembly: GCA_038089855.1. Taxonomy (NCBI): domain Eukaryota; kingdom Fungi; phylum Basidiomycota; class Agaricomycetes; order Boletales; family Boletaceae; genus Royoungia; species Royoungia palumana. The sequence continues at coordinate 18,424 of JBBPLQ010000004.1, read as the reverse complement.
TCGGTACCACGACACGTCACGATAGTAGTCAGACTCCTGCCGTTGGGAACCCCCGCCTTTTGCAGGCTCGGGGATCTCTACCGGCACACCCAAGCATGGGTGAGCAGTCACAAGTATACTGTCCGCTTAGAGATCCATGGGAGCTTTGTCCAACGCTGCGCGCACTTTGTACATCTTGATGAGGACCCCGAAAAATCCCATTCTCTCGTGAGCGGTTCCAAGGCTTATCAATCCTTGAGGACACCGGTCTTGGAGAATAATCCGAATGAGATAGACAGCGCCGGCGGCTGTGATGAAATTGTATAGAGCGTACTAATGAATGACTTGGGGCCTGTGGCGTTGGACCGTCCAACTTGGATGTGGCAGCGATGCATTCGCGGTGTGCATAGACCGCGCAGCCAAAACCAAAAAAGTGCGGTGAACGTTTCTGAAAATAGCTGGCTCTTCACTCCTTGATGCCACTCGAAAGGACTATAACCTTGAAACGATAAACAGACGAAACAATTGATGATACGGATCAGTCATCACCACCTCACCCATACAAATGTATCAAATATGAATGCTAGGAACTTGCCCTTGAGAGCAACCGGATGTCTTTAGGAGACCGGGAACACAGACGAAAACGTGGGTTGACCAAAAACAGGCGCAAACCGTCCCAACTGATGGTTCATTGATGTCCATTCCGTTCTAGATACGCGTTTTGTATAGCCCGTGCAACACGTTATCGACGTCCGACAAGGTGGCTTCTTTACGGGATACCTCCAGATATGCTTCCCCCTCCGCGTCTTCGACGGGATCGGCGACCCGGGAAGCGACGTGCCAGTGTTGCGGATGAAGACCCCTGGAAAATACCTCGATCACCCCGGGTTCTCTTGGATACGTCGTTAATCGCCGCTTAGCATACCATCGATATACGGTGCTCTACCTATCCAATAGCCCTTTGGCTTCAAACAGACGATCCGAGCTGAGGGTCACTTCTCCGCTTGCGTTCACGTAGTCCCCCGTCTTGAGGATGCGACGGTCCTTAGGTTGAAGAATCTTTGCCGCGGACGGCAGCGACGCCGTCATGTTGCTGCACGTCCCATCAGTCAGCGCATGGGCGCCAAGTTCCACACCCACCGTTGACTGTCCTCGTTTACGATCCGTCCGACACTTTCGAGCAAGCGCGAAGTTGGCTCTACCCACGCGTCTACGTCTTCCAAGTCACTACCGAGCAGCGCAACGGCATACTGGTCATACTGATAAACGGACTGAATACCCGTCACAACGACGTTTACCTGTGCTGACCTTGAGTATATACACTCTCCTCCGAGATGTTGCCAACGGGTCGTGTCCGGGGGCTAAAAACACGTCCGTCCAAGTGAACCGCGGCTTTTCGCAGCAAACGGCTGTCGGGGCGTCAACCCCAGGCAGTGTACAATTGGGTGGGGTCTTTGGGGAGTCCAAAACAGGCGAAGGAGCATTTGATGGACGTGGTGTGCCCGCTGCCGCTTCACCGATATCATCGTCGTCCGATTTAACCAAGTGTTTCTCGTGCTCGTCGAGCTCAGAAGACTTCTCCGTGGGTAAACCGAACGAATTATCGGATTTAATTGCATCCTCCAACGCGCCTTGGTCGACCTGGGTCTCAGCACTTGCGGGTGCAGAGCGCGGCACGGCGTCTTCACCTGTATTTGTAACCCATTCTTTGGCGTCCGGACCTTTCCCAAACGATGGCCAGGCCCATTTTCTAACGTTCATGCTTATGCTTACACCGAGAAAACCACCCGATGCAGGTGATTTCGGATTCGATGGAATCCGTTGGTCGTGCCCTGGATGGCTATCGTCAAGTTTGTCGGATTGGATTGCTGAAGGAGAGTCAATAGCGGGTCGAGGGGTCGGAACAAGATGGTTCATTAGATGTCGTGCCAGTGCAACGGGGTATTGTGAATCTCTATATCTGGTAGAAGGTGCGACATGGCTTTGCGTCAACACAAGCGCAGCAACTCCTTCGGGTATCTGTGACGAGAAATTCTCGATGGCGGGGTGCATCAAGTGATAGGATGGATGGAGAGGCAAGCCTGGCAGGACGGTCAAATCAGCGACTTGACAGCATAGACATATCCGCGCACCGAGGTCCGTGCCGAGGTTCAAATCCTTGTCCAAATCCCATGACCATGCCCACACGGTGAAGAATCGTTCGAGCTGCAATTCCAGAGCCTCCTGTCCCAAGGAAGACAATATCGAGGAGAAGGAACCATGATAAAGCTTGGAATCACGTCGCATCAACCCCTCAAGACACGAGACGGACATGGAGACAGACCTTGAATTGCTCGTAGCCTCGCGTGAGATGTGCCCGTATCGCTGAATCATGCAGGCTGCCATCGTGGTAGTCCAGCGGCGATGTTTGGTTGGGTTGCTCCTCCTTGGCTTTCCCCTTGCCCTTCTCCTGGGCCCTGGGCTTTATAGTCGGTGTACGCGACGTCCTCGCCAGTTCGATAGCCTAACGAATCAAGAGATGAAGGCAGCGCAGACCAAGTCACACTCACCACGTGCATCCAAAAGTTGGGCTCCGGGCTCACCATAGCCATTCTTCTACACTGCGAATGAACATTCTGACATGGGTCTGTTGAATAGAAGATCCTGATGAACGTTCAGTTTTGCATACACCCGCACCACTTTCATTGTTGCCCTCACTCTGCAAAGTTTACGAGCGCTTTTGCGAGCCCAACCTGCCTCAACATCTTGTCTCGCGATACAGCCCGGTCGCGTGAAGTGTAGAATAGAATTTGGGCCTGTTCCTCTGCATCCTCATCATCATCGTGCACGGCTGAGATATCAGGTCGAAGAGTAGGATTATAGATAGTTAGGTATAGCACAGATGGAGGAATTCTGCTCATGTGGAAACAGGACAAGTCACATGAGTAAACGTTGTAAACAGCTGTAAAGCCCACGGCCGCTGAGTACTACTAGTAATTTATTATGCAGGTAGATTATACATGCTGCGAGCTCTAAGGTCTTGGTATCTCGTCATTGTCCACGGCTTCGTTTTTCTGTGAGTTGGCATCGGAGAACGGGTTGGAATCAGAGTCGACCGGTGAAGGCGAAGAAGAGGACAGCTGGTGCCATTCACCATCCAAGAGCTGGATGGGGCTGGCTTCAAACTCCCGTAGGTTCGCGGGCTCGTCATCATCAGCCTCAACCTCGTTGGACGATGTAGGAGACGTCGACTTATAGGAGGACGGAAAACGAAACGCTTCCTCACCCGCCATCAGAAGGGAATGGTCAGCAATGAGGGGGACAAATGTGTCGCCTTGAGACTCTTCAAAATTTGGTAGACCATCAAGGGGTGGAGGGGAAGACGATGGCGACGATCTGTCGTGGGAAGACGGTGTCCGCCAGCCGATGGTTTGTGACTTCTGTGGTGACACGAAAGTGGGCGCAGCAATTTCGTTGGGAGGTGTAGGAAGCTGGGTATCCGCAAGTGGTGTAGGTTCAATAGCATCATCAGTCGATAACCGTGCTTCTTCTATCTTGAAGTGCGTTTTTCCACCAAGCGGTTCGTTACTCCTTCGCTTGTAAAAAAGTAAGTAGGCATTCGCATTCTGGAAAACCAGTAAGTGAATCATCTTCACAAAGGTGGATCATACTCACCACCGCCTGGCTTGGTTCGCTTTTTGTGACATACGAGTCGTCAAAGTGGTACCACTGTTCCGCGACGTGGTTAAGTGCATAAGCTCGGTAATGTCCACCACCCAAACCACCGAGGTGTTCGTCAACCGCGAATAGGTCATAAATGAGCGGCTCCTCAATGTTGCCAATTCCGAGTTCTTCGATATCAGTTCCGGCCTCGGTCAACCTCTGTCCAACCTTTCGTTGGCCAACGAGATCGGTAAGGTCGAGACCTTGAATAGGAAAGTCGACAAATGTGTCAATCTTGTCTCTGAGCGCACGGCTGTTGCTAAATCGCTTCAGATGCACCGCCAGTATATCCGGCACTCTCCAAAGGTCAAACTTTTTCGTGGCTTGTTGATGTTTCTTGCACCGGGGACAGTACCAGAGGTCGTCCTCACCCAGCTGTTCTTCCTTCGTGAATTCAGTCAGACAGTCGTCAATGCTTAGTCCTTTGTTTCTCTTCTCCGCAGCTGCCTTCTTTGCCTCAGCATAATCAGGGTGCATAAAAGTCTTCCAGGCGTTGTGCGTCCACAGCGCGTGCTCCCAGCTCGAGGTTTCTTCGCCAAAGTAATACGTTTTCAGGTTTTCGTCGAACTCGCAGTAGAGCGCATCCATTTCTTTGAGCAATGAGGCTCCGCTTTCCATCTCCTCGAGACGTGATTCCCAGGATTCGAAGCGTTGTCCCGAGGAACTGTATGCACCGAACCCGGTCCCGAAGTCCTTCTGCCCTGCTTGAACGCGTAGGTTGAAGATGTCTCTTTTGACTCCGACGATCTGAGGCACGCCGGATGTTACGCTTTCCATTGTCACATCTTCCTGGAGTACCACAGCCTTCTCGTCCGTGATGTCGCTTTCGTCGATGCTCATGTCTTCAACGGGAACCACCTCTCCGTTCTCTTTGATCTCCGTAAGAGAATCCATGGGTGGAACTGGAATAGGTACTGAGTCCACAGACACGGACGGAATTTCCTCCCACGTAAAAAGGTCGCGGGCGTGAGTGGTCCAGCGCTGGAGACGATCCACAACAGACTCGTATATCGCTTGCAGGCTTCTAGCATGTTCTGGATCGACAACCACGATGAACGGGCGACCAAAGTTAGTCTGGCTACGATAGGTGTATGCGGGCCGCGAGGCTTGTATGTCGGTTATGAATACTGGGAGAATGAATGGGTCTGTTTCTTTCTTCTTGTATGACCGGCTTTGACGTCCGTTGCAAGGTAGCTCGAAGCACGCGATAGTGTCACTGTCGGACATATCACTGCAGAGAATGGTGTCATCAAGATTCTTGTAGAATCGGTTGTTAAATATCTCTAAAGTCAAGAGCTGACACAAAAAATCAGCAGGAAGAGAATCCGTGAGTTGGAATACGAACATTCTCCGGTGGCACACCCATCCAACGACCAAGGAGTGCACGAAGCTCTTTAAAACTGGAATCACGACCAATCTCAACATGAATCTGCGTGGTGATCGTTAGTTTCCTAATTCAACTCAGCAATGAAAGCTTCACCTTGAGATGTGGTTGAGACACATCCCATGGGGTATACTCAATGATGTGTTTCCACTTCTTCGTCACGGGGATGGGCAGAGTGAGGTACATGAACGGATCGAACGTGATCGAAACCTGGGAGCACGGTTCAAGCAGTCCGTGATCGTCATGACTAGCAAACATACCTTCTGGCATTCAGGACATACTAGAGTGCTCTGGTATTGTCCTTGAAACAAATCCACGATGACGCTGTCGTTCCGCTGCATATATCCATGCCACGATTTTTGCGCCAACTGTGCAAGTTCAAGATCTCCACCGCCCTCCCAATCTGGCTTCTCTATATACGGTTTCTTGAGCACGCGATTGAGGTCTTCATGTAGGCCATCGAGTAGGAAAGCCACGAGTTCCTGCGAGTCGTGCTGTTGGTACCCACTGAATTGAGGTGCAAACCGTTGCAACTGCATTTTAAACTCGCGCGGAGAGTAGGAAGTTGCAGTAGAATCCTTGGCCCAAATACGATGTAAGAGGGCGCCGAACGCCTCAGCGATAGCACCGCCCATCCCAAGCGGATTATCAGGATTGAGTTCGTTCTGGTAAACGCCAGCTACGAGCGCGCGTAAGCGAAAGCAGATATGACGACGAATGACACCCACAAAGGAAATAGTCTGTAAGTTCTTTGGTGTGTGCAAGGCATTGAAGTGCAGAATTCATAAAGCAGGTGTTACCCCTTCGGGCTGGCGTGAGATCACATTACAAGACAAACAGAAATTCGTACATATTTCCGAGACCAAGAGTCCCTGGTTCTTGTAACAATCTGTTTTTGGAAAATCCGAATGACTTGAAAGGAACGACTTGCGAATCATGTACTTTGGTGGATGATCCCGCCGACGATGCGGGTGAAGGAACCTGTCTAGGTTGAAATTGAGTGACACTCGTTGTTGCAGAGCTCTTTCCCAGACGACTGAAGAAGTCCTCTCCTGCACTAAATAGGGGAGGGGGAACAGACGGGACGGAGGTAGCCGGAACGGAAGTTGCTGAGGTTTGGTCGCTTAACCATTTTCCATCCTGCAAAAACTCGACAACAAAGGGATCATCAAATTCGATCAACGCGTCCTCGAGAGTCTTGTCATTTATCTCTAAGAGCTCCGCCCCGTGCACAGCCAGCTTGGAGGCAGGAAACAACGATCCTGGATATTCGCCGGGCTGGATTTTCCATACCCTATATGTAACGTCGGTCTGCTTAGACACTGTGGTAAGAAGTTCCTGGCAGAGCTTCCTGACTGTGTCTTTTGTCGAGAGGATCACGTAACTATGGGGTGGGCCATCGGGGCCATCTGATCGGGAGTCGACGAGGGTAAGGACTTTGAGACGAGGAGGGCGAAGCTCGAGGCTAGGTTCTCCAAGGTGGCCTCTGGCGATCACGGAACGGGGGAGTGGGTGAATGGCTGGACCATACCTAGACAAATCTGGGTCAACTGCGCAGGGAACTCGACCAGGGTGAGCGACGCACCAAGTGGTAAAGGCTTTCCAGACGTCCCAAGGCACGAACTCGACATCGACGCCCTCTGTCAGGTTTGAGACAAGGTTGCCATCACGGTCAACGAGTGGCGAGTTGTCGACGGGACCGAGATCTTTTTCGTCGAGGGGGCCAGACTTGTCAACGATGCCTTGACAAGCGTTTTCCCAACGCCTGTACCAGACACGAGACACGATGAACCAGGTGTCGCCGACTTGCATCTGCCCGGGACGACGCTGGGTGACATAGTGGTACCTTTGTGCAGGGGCGAGATCGGGGGGCGGTTCATGGGGCGGAGTAGGAGGCGGCATGAGGGTGATGGCGTCGAGAGAGCGTTCGCCTTGCTCTGCCATGTAGGCGTCGATATCGTCGTTGGTCGTGGACGGGTCGTGGCTGACTGAGCGGGGACCTTCAGAAGCTGCTCGCTTGAGCGAGGACGAGTCTGATTGCATTGATTGCGAGCGCTGTCTCTTTCGACGTGCTGAGCCGACGTCCAGCTCGACGACCCTCGTCGACGGCGACGCTGCTGGCGACGGCAGACTCATTGCGGTGAAAAGAAGGCCTGGACGCGTCACCAAGTCACAGCCATCCGACCCATGTCCACCAAGCACCTCCTCAACAACCCGGCCGACCTCGTCCACGACGCCCTCGACGGCCTCTGCGCACTCAACCCGCACGTCGCCGTCGACCACGCTCACAGAGGTACGCCCTCCTACACCTTCTCGACCCCGTCGTCCATCCTCTCTCGGCGACAGTCGTCTATCTCGCCAATCAAGACCGTTCAAAGGTCGCGCTGATCTGTGGGGGCGGCTCTGGCCACGAGCCCTCCCACTCTGCGTTCGTCGGTGGGTACACTGCCATTCGACTGTTCCGGTTCTCCCCTATCATTTGTCGCAGGTCAAGGCATCTTGTCAGGTAAGCATCACCAAATCACCGACCTCGTAGCCGACGCGGGTTGTGTGCTCCAGCTGCAGTCTGTGGAAATGTTTTTGCCTCGCCGAGCGCCAGCCAGGTCCGTCGCGCCATCGACCTGGTGAATGCCGATGCGGGGTGCGTCATCGTGTCATTGCTTGCCGTCCCTGTTTTAACCACCCTTTTCAGAACAATCATCATCGTAAAGTAATCCTCATTCATCTTCCACGTCCCTGACCGATGGGTCCTAACCAAGGAATTACACCGGCGATGTCCTTAACTTTGGTCTCGCAAAAGAGCAGTATGCCGCCACTGACCCGGATAAGTCGGATCGCGTCAAATTTCTGATAGTTGGCGACGATGTTGCAGTGGGGCGAGAACAGGGAAAGATCGTTGGAAGGAGGTGCGGTCTTCTCATTCTACCCGCTTCCATCACAGTTCACCGACAGCTTCTTAGAGGCCTTGCTGGTGTCTGCCTCGTGTACAAGGTCGCAGGCGCGCTCGCCACCCGCGGAGGCTCCCTCGATGAAGTTTACGCCACCGCCGAATACGTTTCTTCTCGCCTCGGCACCATTGGAGCAGGTCTGGAGCACTGTCATGTACGCATAAGTTCTCTCGCATGCATGCACCACGTGGAAATCCATGCGTAGGTTCCTGGAACCGCCGTTCCCGACACTCATCTGGGCAACAACGAGCTCGAGATCGGGCTTGGTATCCACAACGAAAGCGGCCACCGTCGTGTCTCACCCGTGCCACCACTCAGCGAACTCATCCCAAACCTCATTCAGATGATCACCTCTACCACTGATCCTGACCGATCATTTGTGCCCTTTAGGAACGACGGTACAGACCGTGTAGTGCTGCTCATAAACAACCTCGGTGGCCTCAGCGAGCTCGAGCTCAGTGCCATTGTAGGCGAGGCAAAGAAGGTCCTAGACAAGCAGGGTATCAAAGCGATGCGTGTCCTAGCCGGATCGTTCATGGTTTGTCGGTCTTCCTCTCCGCACGACACAGGCACTGACATCTTAACAGACGAGTCTCAACATGCCAGGGTTCTCCATCACTCTCTTGCTCCTCCCAGAGACAGAATCCGGAAAAGTGGTTTCTTCGGATCTCATACTCTCTCTCCTCGACGATCCCAGTGATGTCCCGGGGTGGAAGTGGTCCTCCAAAACGGTACCAGAATCCATCGCCGAGAGAACCTCCGTAGTATCCGTCAGTGCCCCTCACCGCAGCCAATCGTCCCTCCAAGCACCAGATGCCCGTTCCTTCGAGACTTCTGTCAAACATGCGTGTAAAGCACTCTTGGCCGCCGAAGGCGAGATTACCAACATGGACAAGATTGCTGGCGATGGGGACTGTGGGCTGACCCTCAGCGCAGGTGCCTCAGGTCAGTTACCCAAACCATTGAGATTTATTCTGTACCACAGTTTTTGATGATTGTCAACTTGAAGGCGTGCTCCAATCTCTGAATCACGGTAGCATCACAGGAAAAGACGTCATCAATAGCATGGTCGCCATTTCTAGCGTGGCCGAGGAGAAAATGGGTGGGACGAGCGGCGCATTATACTCGTACGCCTCCAACATTCTTCCGGAATGCAACTGAGTATTTTACCTTCAGTATCTTCTTCTCCTCGCTTGCCCAAGCGCTGGCACGTTCCTCTGCCACAGTTGCGACCGCCGAAGTTTGGAGCAATGCTCTCGAATCTGCCCTTGCTCGGCTGTACGCCTACACGCGTGCTCGCCCACCTTCACGCACACTTATTGATCCGCTTGCTGCTTTCGTGGACGCGCTTCCCACCGGATTCGAAAGTGCTGTCAAGGCTGTGCAAAATGCCGCAGAAAAGACAAAGGACATTGAAGCAAAGGCAGGGAGGAGTGCATACGTTGGTGGCGACTGGTTGAAAGACCAGAAAGTCCCAGATCCAGGTGCATGGGGGGTCAAAGTTATTATTGAAGCACTTGCAAAGTGAACGATGGACTCGTTAATGACAAGAAGGAACAGCAGAAGCATGCTGATGTATTCATTCAGAGAGATGATAGTCTATCAACTGTAATTATACACATCTTGACAGATATCGTGGACTCATCTCCCTGATACTCGGGAAGCACTTTCTGATCAGGGGAGTGAAGATTCGTCAAGGTTTAGAATTATGTTGGTGTGAAACCTGATCCCTTCAATCAACGCTTCCGCTCGAAGCGCTATCTGACGTTTGCGACAAATATACATTCCATAGTGCCGATTGACGCACCTTCGTTGACGGTATGGAAACCGTTGTAATAGTCCGCAGAAGTAAAGGGCGAGAACCGGAAGATGTGCCTTGTCAGATTCCAGTAGAACTGTGTGTCTAGGGGACAAAATGTCAAACACTCGTGTAGTAAGACGAGAATGGCCAGCAGCGTCGCACCAGTATTGCCTAGAAGAACGGATCAACTCGAGTCAGTCTACAATGACAAGATGCGAACCCAGAGATAACGACGGGGCGACGACTACTTTGGTCACATTGTAGAATGTGGAGGACTCCATGGTTGCCCTGATGGTCCCAGCGAGAATGGAATAAGCGCCAGGTCCAGTTGGGGTTACAGGCGACGGCTCGAGGGCGGAATTATATTCCTCAGAGATGGTTACATTCCCTGCCTGGCCGGTATGGACCACATGTCCGAAAGCACTTAACGTCAGGTCATGCTTGCGTGCAACAGGGCGGAGAACTTGAACGAGGTGTTGTTGGAGCTCAGCCACAGAGCTGAACAAATAAGCAAGCGTCCTCTGGCGTCAGGTCTAATCGTACCTGTGTTCCGCGATGCGATGGTTGACGATGACCGCGGCACTCTCAGGGAGTGCGTTGACCTTGACGCCACCTTCGAGAATATCGGCAGCTTGTGTGGTTCCCAATACGGCACTGGTAGCAGGCGATAATGCGAGAAGGCTTCGCTTGAGATTCTCTAGGGCTGTATCATCAGACATTGCCTTACGGGCAATGGTACGGAGCTGATCAGGAAAAGATGGAGAGTGTTCTGCAAGACACATGGTAGAGAGAAAAGGAGTTCCATTACGATACAGTTGAGGGACATGAGGGTTCTCCTCGAGTGCAGTGATGAACTGAGCAAGATACCCGATGCTCTGACGTACAAACCTGTTAGTTTTAGGTGCCAGTTCAGGTAGAGGAACGTACAGTATGTTTCGGGGGTGTGCTAGAATGACCACCTAGGGTAGCGATTTGAATGCGGGCATCATAATAACCCTTCTCGGAGAGCGAGGGGAGAGCGAAGTACACGCCATCACCATAGTCAGTCACGTCACCTATGCAAAATTAAGAACATCAAGGATGAAGAAGCGAAAAACAACGAACCCCCTTCATCCAGAATCATAGCAAACCCGTCACGGCCGTATTTCTCTTCGAGATGAGCAGCAATGTGACCTGCGCCCTGAGGGAGGATTAAACGCAGGAAAGCAAGCGAATGATGGATGTACTTCTCGACCGGTAGTCTCTTCATCAAAACCGAAAGCAAGGACAACGGTTCGAACGGGAGAAAAGCCTCGTTTCAAAAGGGTATCCACAACGATAAGTTTCTGGATGAGATCACCCTTGTCGTCACTTGAGCCACGACCCCAAATCCAAGTACCTCGACGAATCTAAGGACACGATCGGTGGTGAGACACGAACGGACTTGCCGTCAAAATCACCCGAGTAAGGAGGGTGTTCCCACTGAGAATAGGTGGCAGGGTCGACAGGGACGACATCTAGGACGTGATTGTCGGTGGCGACCAAGGCAGGTAGCGATCGACGAACCTTGATGGGCAGTTGATAGGAAAGGTTTCGCATCAGTAGAGCCTTGCCAATGGAACACGAGGCCGTGTGAGTTTACTCTTGTGACATTCAGCTCGTCATATCTGGCAGCAAGATGAAGCAAGAAGATAACGGGCAAAGGGGGACTGACACGGTGGGAAATGTCTCTTGCAGGTAGTCGTGTAGATCTGCAAATGGGTACCATACGGGATCCTGGCCAACAGGACCGCTGGCGTCTCGAGACTCCGTCCTGGAAAAGAAAAGGTAAGAACGAGGAGGAGAACGAAAGACAGCACGTTACGGGATGCGAATCGCGCCCGAGAGTGCATTGTAAGCATTTTGCCTGAAGTCGTGGGATGCGTAGACAGCGCCGAGCTCTGTAGCGAGCGCAGCGTGTACGATCGGGTGCAACGGGTCCCATTGCTGGCAGACGGGGCTCGTTGGGGTGTCGCTGAACCCAAAGTACGCAAGTGCAGCCAATATGATCTGGTACATGGCCGCCCTCTCGCACGTGACGAGTACCCGTCCGGTTATGAGCTGTTCCCAGCAAGGCAGCGTCGCTCAGACCCAAACACCCAAATGGACCTCCTTCGAGAACAGCGTGATCAGTGTCCAACCTCATCCGCGTCGTGCTCGCAACCTTCTTGTTTCATTCCAGAGATCACCGCCGAATGCACTGACGAATGTCTCATCCTTTCTTGCGATGACCCCGATCATGGCCCACAAACTTGCCAAGTTACCGACGGGGGGATCTCCTGTGATGGCACTTGCATCACTGCTGACTCCTGCAATGATTGCTCCGAGTTGGACAAAATCGTATGTGTCTACCTCTCAAACGCCAGTTCTGCCTCACCCTTTCGCCGCAGCTACAGTGCTGCACAGACTATCACTCCTACCTCGACTCCTCGCCGTCCTGGGATTCTTCCCTTTCCCACCAACTGCCATGTAATTGCACCCCAAATCCACAGTCTATTTACTCTCCCGGTTCTCTCTCTCAGTCAATTCAAGCTCTCATCTGTGATTCTTCTATCTCTTCCAGCGCTTCCTCCTCTCCGTCCCTTCCTCCATTTTCACCCCAGCTTCATGCACCTACTCCAATCGTTCTTCAACCCGCTTCCACGTTTTCTTTCAACTGCATGTGGGCAGGTTGTGATTCTATATTCAGCAACCTATCAGATCTCGTGGGGCATGTCAATCTTCAACATCTTTGTGCCATGGATACCCAAAATCACTCATCCACCCCATCCCTTCAGTCACAAGATGCCACACAGATACATCATCAATCCCCGCTATCTTGTCACTGGGGTGATTGCGGAATGCTCCCGTCCTCATCTTCCATCCCGAGCTCCTCGTCTGCAACCTTAGATGCCGCTGCTCTCGATATTCTTGCATCACATCTCATGCAAGATCACCTCGGTGTCAGTTATCCCGTCCCATCTCAGAGCACACCCCAGCCTTCTTTACCCGACGTCACCGACACCGTTCATCCATCGCCAGTCCCTTCCAATTTACCCCCACACGACTGTTCAGGCACACACGCCTGCAAGTGGAATGGGTGCATCGAATCCTTTCTCTCTTGCGACGATCTCACAGCGCATATTGCCTCCGTGCATATCGGGAGCGGAAAAGCTCACTACGACTGCTTCTGGGAGGGCTGCAATAGGCACAGTGCCAATGGTTTTTCCAGCAAGCAAAAGATATCCAGGCACCTCCAAGTTGGTATTCAACCCATCTTAGTATATCTCTCTGATCATATATCTCCAGTCTCACACTGGCCATCGTCCTTTTCAATGTCAGGTATGCAACCAGAATTTCTCCGAGGCTGCAACTCTCCAGCAACATATGCGTCGTCATACACAAGAGAGTGAGTCGCCTTCCAATCAGGGTTTTTTGGATCTCACCGTAAGTATCCATAGGGCCATACGTCTGTGACTTTCCTGGATGCGGAAAAGCTTTTTCTATCACGGGTGCATTAACGATCCACAAGCGCATTCACAACGGGTCACGTCCGTTTAAATGTAAATTTTGCGACAAGTGAGCACACTACCGATCGCGACAATCTCTGATTTCTATCTTGACAACCTATCCGTAGAGCATTTTCGGAATCTTCCAATCTATCTAAACACGTGAGTTGACACTCGTACCAGAATGACCCATCCCACTTACTCAGCTTCCAAGCTTCGGACGCACACCGGTGCGCGTCCATATGTATGTGCTGAAGAGGGGTGTAGGAAGGCATTCGCTAGACCCGATCAACTGGCTAGACACATGAATGTCCACCGAAAGAAAGGTCCGAAACAAAGCTCATAGATATATGGAGTGTATGGACTTATATACATGTTACGCCTCCGGCCAAGCGGATACACATTAGATTATGTGTGCAACAACACGGGTGTCGATGAGACGGGCTGACATTGATTCCAAGCAGGGGACAAGAAAGCAGCAAAACATAAATGATGAATAGAGATAATTTCAGGAGTGTTCGTCTTTTGCTATTTTTCCGAAGCCACTGCTGGCATCAACTTGGCTATCACCTTCGAATACCTCGGTCTGTGATTTGGGTGCCTCATTTATCGACGTTGGTTCTGAAACGGTTCGTGGTGGGGCTGGGGGTAGCGCGAGCCCTATGGTTCTCTTGGTAGGTATGACACGGCCTATGAAACACCGAGAATTAGCACGACGATAAGTGTCACAATAGCCTGAGAAGAGGCACACCCAATTTCTTCAAATAGTCATATCCCTTTAACCTCGTCCTGTCGAACTCAGGGTTGACAGAGGAACCCTCCTCGAGGGCGACATAATCGATGCGCTTCGCGAGGACGAAAGCGTCGGTGAGCGTCCACACCGCGTCCGGGACGATCTCGTCGACCCAACGACAGTGGCGCAACAGCTCGCAGCGCTCCATGTGCGGGAACTTGGGTTGCGTACCGTGTTGTTGACAGGACTCGTCTGGAAAGACCCCCACCATGAGGTACACGGAGGGGAAGGCGAGTTTGGCCTGACGAAGCTGTAGCATATGTCTGTCCAAAGAGGGCCGTGACCAAGTCAGAGGAGGTATCGTGCTAGGATACCATGGAGCGGACTTACGCCGCTGTCAAGACGTCAAAAACACCATCGAGATAGACGCGGATGATTCGGTGGTCGTGTGGATAGCTGCTCCCGTTCTGTGCATTGGCAGAGTCAAGTACACTACGGACCCAGTTCTGGATGTCGGTAGAGGAGAGTGAGACGGTACTTAGAGTTGCACGGGCAGCCTCTGTCGGGGGGACTTCGCGCACGCCCTGCGCAGAGATATGACCAAAGTCAGCGACGCTGCACTCGAGGGAGCGTTGACCGGGATTTGAGATGACATCGTAGTCTTCGTCGCTGAGCACTGACGAGGAGTCCATCGTGCGGTGGTTCAGAGTCAAGAGCCAGCGGTGTACACTACACTAGTATCAATACAACTTGGGTGGTATCACACCAGGTAGGAACGCGGGTCCCCCCTTGTTGGCTTCGTACCACCGCGCGTCGTGCGCGATCAGCACCTGCACTCTTGGGATTCGTGAAAGCGCCCTGACTCGTTCCAGGTTCTCCTCCGCGATGTCTTTGTCGGCGTGCATGATGCACCGCGCATGTCCGGTCGTCTCATCCACCACACAAGCAAACGCCTTTTCTCCTGTCACGATTCGCCAATCATGCGCACTATCTCCAGCCAGCAAGATCCAAGACCCATTCGCGGACGTGCGTGCGAGAACGTTGATATGGCCGTCGGTATGACCTGTGTCCGGTTCTCTTTTCAACATACTGTTTCACGTCACTCCGTCTCTACCCACCTGGCGCGTCTATAATGTATAGGCTCCCGTCTCCAAAAAAGTCGAGCCCGTGTGGGTATGGCCCAATCGACGTGTTTAGGTCTGATTTGGATATGAACCGCGCACGCTCAACAGGGATCGCAGTCGACGAAACGACCGCCCCCGGATTCTGGGGGTATCCATCGGCCAACTGTTCTCGACACCCTTCGCCTACGATAAACGACGCCCTCGTGAACGGGGTATGATCGCCGATACTACGTCGTTACAGCATGGATTGAATGGCAACTCTGGTTTCGGACTGTGTCACGTACTGATCCCAATGAAGGTGGCTGACGATGACAGCATCCACCTCGTCAGGTAGCACGCCACCCCTCTCAACCGACTCTGCGACATTCTGCTTCACTGTCGACGAGAAGCCGAGGTTGTGAATACGCTTCTGGAGGGCGGGCGGGTACCCTTCAAAATCACGACGCGTGCCAAGGTCGAACACCACTTGAAAACCCGTCTTGGAGTGCCGCAGCAAGAAGGCAAGCGACGGACATGTCACAATATCTGGTTCAGCGTCTGCAATGAACTTGTCGATGGAAAGGGTAACGTTTCCGGCCTCGAGTGCGGAGACATCAACGTATGATTGATCCGACGCGGGAGGAGGGAGTGTCACTGTTGGTATCTTGCCAGACATGCTGGTGGAAGTCCCATCTGCTTCTCCAACGCTGCTGCTCACCTTATATTTGGAATGTGCTGAGTCATTGGCAACTCCATATGTTCGGCATGTCGATATGCTTACAACTCTCCAGTGCAGTCGCGTCATGTCATTGATCTCATGATGATGGCATCGCAATCAATGTCCTGATTGTACACTGCAGAATAATTCAAGTGAGCGGTGGGATCTTTCCCGGGTAGAACGCATCTCCGCCCTTGTTTGCGTTGTACCAGTCCAAATCATGTGCAATTAGCACTTGCACTCTGGGGATCTCCAGTAGCTTTCCAATCCTTCTAATAGAATCCTCCGCCACTGCCTTGTCCTCATGCACACATTGGACGATCCCAGCGTCAACAGAACATGCGACCTTCCCTGCGCCCATTAAAAGACTGAAATGATGCGCGGCATCTCCACTGAGATGGATCCAGGCGCCGTCTGGCGATGTGCGAGCAAGTACGGTGATATGCCCAGGTAAGTGCCCTATCTCCTGCTCAAGTCTACGAGTCTCTAATACTTGATTTGCACGCACCTGGTGTGTCAATAACATACATGCTTCCATCTCCAAGATAGTCCAAGGCGTGGGGGAACGGCCCAATCGAGGTGTTGAAATCCGACCGGGACAAGAACCGAGCGCGTTTGACCGGAATGACATCTGTCGCAAAATGGGATTTGAGATTGGCAGGATATCCCGTTTCGAGGAGCGTTTTGCACTCCTCTCCAACGACGACCGTGGCATTCCGGAATAAGCCAGGGTCACCTATACTGGACGGGTTCAAAGGCATGAGTATAAAGAACTAGGTATACGGTAAGGAAGTTACTGGTCCCAGTGCAAGTGGCTAATGATCACTGTGTCAATCTGATCTGGTGATGTTCCACCATTGGCTAATGATTCGTCGACGGATTGGCCTGGTAAAACACGAACGGCAGGCTTGTCGTCGCCCCCCTGCCTGAGTAAGCACAGGACTTCAGGGGGGTATGCTTCATAGTCCTTTCGAATGCCGAGATCGAACACGACCTTTTTCCCGAGCTTCGAGTGCTGCAAGATAAAGGAAAGGGAGGGGCAGGTCATGACTTCGTACGGCCCAGCTCCTTCAAGGATGGTATTCAACGGCACTGTCAGATGCCCAGCTTCAAGAGCAGAGACGTTCATGAACGCTTGATCAGTTCGCGCAGGGGGTAAACTGTAGGACGAATCTTGTGAGGCCATTGTGGATGGAAATGGACACGGTCTCGGGAGGGTATGGAGCGGGCAATCCGAGACTCGGAACAAGGTGCGGGACTAGCTCCAAGATTGGAGTATCCGCAAGGACCTTGAGTAATCCTCTGAGAATATTGGGTATTGAGTGCGTTGAGCAATGATAAGCTCATTATACACTGCCTCCCAGACCATGACTCGGACTGCCTTCGAGGTGACATGACTATATCGATTCAGACAAGCATTGACCTCAGGCTGTATTCCAATGATTGATTCCTTGCCAAATGGGACACGGTGTCGTTTTCCGACGAACTGAAAAAAAAGGCGGGACTGAATTGTGGGCACCCCTTGTTGTTGCGCACGGCACTCTCATAACCCATACTTCAACTTGGACTAGGTCATAACATACGGATCATGATGCTTGTTGATTTCGTGCTCATGTCACCAGACTATCTTTAGCTTTACTGTGCAGTGGTCCATAGTAGGAGTCTATCCCATCATGATCTGAAGTACTGAAACTCGAAGTACTGAAACTCCGAGTCCCACAGCTTCTACTGCTGTCGCATATGCTAGTGGACCAGTGGGTCCCTATCACCAAGACATACCTGCACACACTGACGTCTCCGTAAGTTAGCGGACAAAACAGGCATCTCGAGCTTACTATCGTCAGTTCTAAGTTTCTTGATTACTTGACCGCTGGCTTACTTTTCGCAGTTCATCCTGTCGCTAAGTTGTGGGACTTGGTAATCATATCATTCAAGTTCTGAGTACTATAATCTGACTCATTTAATCGAACAAACGTCACTTTAGGCTACCCCATTGAGGTGTTGGTGTATCTCATGCAGATCAAGACCGAGAATGCTGAGGTTTCACTGGCATAGCACTTGCCAGTGAGTCGGGATAATCCCATACATCATGATATCTCAGTGTCCAGTAAGGTCCACATACTGTGTCAAGGCATGTGGGCCTCATTAAAACCGTCGCACTACACTGCAGCTTCTAAGAGCAATCTCCATCGCAAGTACTCATCCCTGGCAGTGTCTTCAAATACCAGTGGAAATCTGGTTTCCAGAGATGACGTACCACGATTCAAATATTCAGGATCTGGCAGTGGGCTGGGGGCTTTTACTTGGTCAGCCGAGAACTTATCTTTCCAAATCCAAAGGATGATCGTTTCTTGGTGTCAGTTATCATACTATATCACTGGTGTCATGGTGCGTATGTTACATTGGTAAGCTTACGTGTGCTAACCAGTTGTCAAGTTTCTTTCACAGACCAGCTATTGGATAGCTGGAATAGGGATGATAATTGGCCGAAGGAAGTGCAGTACTCGGCATCGCCGGCCACTCGAACGTTATGCAGACTCGGGCTTCTGA